>WTSP01008949.1:91918-145497 GCA_025331215.1 Actenoides lindsayi
ACTAGAGCAGGTTGCTCAGAGCCCCATCCAGCCTGGTCTTAAAAACTTCCAAGGATGGGGCTTCCACCAGCTCTCTGAGAAGGAAATGTTGCTGATGCAGCCTTTACTTCATTGAGTCTATTGGACCTGGGTGGCCTCTATGTCCCCTGGGTGGTTTTAGGAGGCATCTTAAGGAGCGTCTGGGTTTGTCTAGGATAGGGTTAATTTTCACCAGAAGCTGCAAGGAGGCCACAGCCAGGATAGCCAACCCAACCAGCCCATGGGCCATTCAATACCATATTGACCTCATGCTCACTCTATATGGGCAGCAGGTGGGCTGGGCAGCTTCTGGCAGGGTGCTGCTGGTGTAGCTATAGCTGGAGTCAGTCAGTGCATTCTATATCACTCGCTTTATATATTGTGTCATTACTATTATTGTTACTGCTGTTGTTTCTTCTCTTCTTGCATTGTTCTATTAAATACTCCTTCTTCTTTCTAGATAGCCTTTTTGTCCCTATTCTCCTTCCCATCCCACCAGGGGTGGGGGTGAGCCGGCTGCCACATGGTGCTCAGCTCCTGGGTCTAAACCACAACAAGGAAACAAGGACACAGGTCCTTGAGGCAGAGCCAGGAGTCCTGTGCTACAAGGCATGCTTCACCTCGTGAAGGAGACGCGCTCCCGAACTGGAGGCTACGTCTGTTCTCCTGCAGTGCCTCCCAGAACTCAGAGTGCTGCAGTCGCAGGGGCTGAACGGTGACCCAATTAATGCTTGTGCAATTTTAAACTCTGGCTGCAAGAATTCTTTTAACGTGTATTTAGACCGGGGAATTGTGCCACTTTTCCTATGGAAACAATCTTGCTGAAGGAGAGTAAATGGTACCTATAAAGCCAGCCTTCCCAGCCTGTAAAATGTATCATAAATGAGTGGAAAAGTGTTTCCAGCAAGCTCCTTCTCAACCCCTTCAGCGGAGGAACAAGTTTGTGGTTGACATATATATGATCCTGAACCCTGTGAGCTTGGCATTTAGTAGCTTTATGCCAATGGGAGAACCACAAATGTACATGTAGCAGCTCCTCTTACGGAAATGTCATCTCCTGCACCCTCCGAGAGCCAGAAATGTTTCCATTTATGAAAAACAGACCGTCAAGTGGTGTGGTGGTATTTGCAACCACAAATGAAGCTCTTTGATGAAATCACATGGATAGGTTTGTTCAAACTATCCAGTATGTAATTTGCCCGCTCCACAAAAGGAAACCAAAGAAATCAGTGTCAGATGGCCCGTGTGAGCTGCTGTGTGTCATACTGCTTATTCAAACACACCAGTGGTTCTTGGGATCTCTTGCACAGCTTAATTCATACTGGAAATAGAAAATGGAAGGTAAATAATTAAGCAGTTGAATAGTAAAAAAAAAAACAAACCTGGATTTTTTTTGCCTTTTCTGCATTCCTGTGTGATCTGCTCTAGGTGATCCTGATCTGGCGGGGGGGGGGCGGTTGGACTAGATGATCTTTTGAGGTCCCTTCCAATCCCTAATATTCTGTGATTCTGTGATTCAGTTATGGCTATGAGCAATTAATACATAGTCTTGATGAAGTACAGTGGGTTAAATTCTCTGAGTAAGCATGGGAAATGCACCACTGGATTTTAACCTTAGTGGAAATTTATGTAGCTGAGACAAATATAATAATAAATGTAGTTAATTTCTTTTTTAAATGTCCTTGCTACTTATTTCTTTAAGGCATATTTTTTTTTTCTGTGACAGTAACTAGACATAATGGCCCAAGGCAAAATACCTTATCAATACACTCCATTCCACTTTTGATGCATAAATTTTACAATGCATCAAGAAGCAATGACTCCTATGTCAGGAGTTCAGCTGCTGGACCTTTTCTGCTTTTCCTTTTATTTTATGAAGATATACGAAATGAAATGTGAATCACTCAGACAGAAGTGTGTTATTCCAATTAGAGAAAGCTACAAGTCAGTTTGCTAATGCTATCTTGAAGTGTTTCTTAGACTTCCATGCAGCTTGGTTAACAAGTAGTCTCTCATAAAATAAACATCAAAACCAGTGAAAGCAAAGCAGTCTCAGCTTCTGCCCAGTAATGAACTGAGCTGGGATGAAAATTATCTCAGGCTAAGTAGGGATATCAAGCACTAAAGATGTGATATCCCTATATTCATTCTTTTAAAAAAATCACCATCAAGTGGCTTTGGACTAAAATTACATTAAAAAAATAAAGAAATCTGTAAGTATTGAATCCATAAGGGCAATTGAGTTCAAGTAGTAGCAGCTATGACTTCTCTCTGTAGTTAAACTTGCCTGGATTTCATCACAAATTGAACAGTGCAACCCAAAACCAGTTTTTCTCTTAGTGTTACAAGCAGATGCAGGACTGCCACACTGGACCTGAGCTGTTGTCCCACCCTAAAGGGAGAATCAGAGGCTGGAGCCTCTGAGCCAGCATGGCCCATGAAGGCAGGGCTCTCTGCTTTGCTGTGCAGTCTGGCTTCTGGACTGTATTTGAGGAGCTGGGCATGCTCAGCCTTCTTTGTTAATGTGAGTTTTCTCCAGAGAGATGCTAAATGGCAAATCTAGAAACAGGAAAAAGTGCTTAAGTTTCTAAATGGCAACCTGCCATAAGACATGCCTCCTGAAAATGTAGTGAGAGCAGTTCCTAGGGGACAGACACACTTTGGAAGCACAATACAGCAGAAGCACAGGAGACTGAAAGGAAAAAGAAACATCCTCTGCATACACTGAACTTTATTATGACAAACAGGAGCTGCAGTTGAGCCGTGAACTTTTTCAAAAAAAGGCACCCCACGTAGCTTGAGATTTCGCCACTGCTTTTCAGTATGCCATGCTTCCATCAAGAGAACAAAGGCTTAGATGGAGGTGGTGGCAAAGCCACAGCCATGACACCAGCAGCCAGTATCGTGCCCCATCGAGCTGGCGGGAGATACAAACCTCCCAGAGGGTCAGTATGGCTGGGGATGCTGTCACGAACAAATGTTCTGCTCTAACTCTGAGCTTCAGCAGCAGAGATGGATGTCTCAGTAAGCTGGCTCCTACTAGCTGTTCTGACACAGGCACAGAAGAACAAAAATAGCTCGCTCATTTCTTGTTAGCTGTCCATGGCCACGATATGCCTGCCCAGATGAATAAAGTCATTAACTAATTTAGAAAAGCGTGTCTCATATATGTCTTTATATAAATCCTGCCCCTGTGGTGCTAGCTAAGCTAAGCAGCACATTTTTTTGTGCACCACCTGCAGCAGCCAGCCTACAAGCCTCCCACCAACCGAAAGACATGGGTGGTCTCCAGACACCGACTATAGCCATGCAGGCAAAGTAGCTGACACTGCACCTCTAGCTGTACTTACAGGGATTTGGAAATGTGTAAT
This sequence comes from Actenoides lindsayi, assembly GCA_025331215.1. Taxonomy (NCBI): domain Eukaryota; kingdom Metazoa; phylum Chordata; class Aves; order Coraciiformes; family Alcedinidae; genus Actenoides; species Actenoides lindsayi. The sequence continues at coordinate 95,308 of WTSP01008949.1, forward strand.
GCTATATTAGTGAGCAAAGCCTCTAGTTAGGATAACTTAAAGTAGCTTTTCATCCTTGCTAATGAAAATCTGCAGTTAGGATCCTAAGCCTTGTTCCCATTTCCCAAATGCTTCTGTAGGTTTGGGTGCAATCCAATACCCACTGACTTAAAAGAAAAAAAAAATCTGGCTGGAGAAGGCCACTTCTGCTGACAGTCCTGTACCAGTCCCAGCATCCAAACCTCAACAGGGGCTTCCCCTGATCAGCCTAATGCTCCCACTGCACTGGCGTGAGCCTCCTGCACGTTCCACTAGCAGTGCAGAGTCAGCAGGCACTGTGCATCAAGCTCTGGCATGGATTGGGGTGTCCACAATTATCCTCATCTACTGGGCTCAAAGCACTGTTGTCACACCCCCAGAACTCCTGCAGGTAGCTCTCTCCCTTCTAAAGCAATTTGGAGTTTTGTGCACAACTGAAGCCCCGAGTGCTAGTGTTCACAGTAGCAGAAGTTACATCCTTGTGGGCTGAAAAAAAACCTGATCACATTTGTTGTGTTTTCCCTCTTCATCTTAGCCAGAGTGGAGATGAGCCTCCAAGCAAAATAATCGGCAGCCTCGAGGGACCTTTGGAGTTGGCACTTGAGCCTCACTTCATAGCATCATTTTTTGCCAGTGTGTCTAGGCTAGAAATAGCAAACACGGGCATGCCAGTTGTGGCAAATGAGAGCAGGTTAGGAAGCACTAACAACCACTGTCCATTTTCAGACCCCCCTCATACCTGAGAGAACTGAGTAATGAGTTTTGACCGGAGTAACGTTAATGTGTCTGCAGCTTTCCCTCTCCTGCAACCCCGAGGCTGCCTTGCCCAGGAGCAGAGCACGGTGCATCCTGTCTCTGCTGGCACTCTGAAGCTCATCCAGTTTCCCTTACGTGGGGAAGATGTCTGTGCAATTTGTTGAGTAAGTTTAAGACAGCCGAGCTCTGCAAAGAAGAGCAGAGCAGCCCCAGGAGGGGCAACACATGGTTGGAGACTGTCAGTGAGGGGAGATGTCATTTATGCACAGGGGAGTACTGCACAGCGGTCCCCAGGACGGGGTTGAGCCTCTTTAGCGTGAACAGCGACAAGCCACCGAGTTAAACCCCCTTTCATTAAAGCATCTTTGTATCCTTATGCCCATACCTAGAGAGACAGTGACAGGGAGGAAGCCTGACTGAAAACTCTTCAGGAAGACGGGTGAGATGGGATCTCTGCCTCTGCAGAAGAGCCCTGTTCCAGCCTCTCTGCTCAAGTCCTGAGGTAATGTTTCAGCAGGCCAAAAGAAGTCTATTTAATGAGGTCTTGGGGGCATCGCGCCTCTTGCCAGCTCCTCATTAGTGAACTGACTGCACTACAAATAGGCAAAACCCTTCAACCTAGCACAGTCAGATATCGCTGCTGGGTCTGTTGCTGATTTACAAAGATCAGCTGTTCTGGGTTAAGCACTTGCATATGGGAACTTGTCAGGAATTTCCTTGAAGTAAGCCCTAAAGTAAGTTACATCTTTATGGGAAAATGTTTAAAAGTAAAACCATACCAAGAAACAGGCAGGAGTAGGGGCTGGAAGTGGAAAGACAGCCCTGTTCTTCTTTTTCTATAGCTCACTGTCTGCATCTGGTAAACACAAAGTAGGAAGAAGCAACTACTAAAAGTGAAGTTTTTACTTCAGGGGTGAAGCAAATGGAGATTGTGCCAAACTGAGCATCAAAGATTTCTGTTACCTTAACTAAAATTATTATTTTCTTCCCCCTCTCCTCTGGGCAGCAGACTTACATTATTTTTGCCTTCCGTTCTGTTTTTCCAGTTGTGAGAAAATTTTATGATGGGGCAGGCAGTGGAAATAGCATCAGCTAAGAGCTGTCATCACTCTCTCACGGTCATGAGTATTTTAAGTTTTCACCTGTACTAGATCACAGTGGAGCCTTTGTGTGTGATGGTGGCTCCAAGAAGGACAAGACTCTGAAAAATGGGTTGGCTTCAGTGCAAGTATAATCATATCTTTGACCATATGAAAAATATTGCATAGAAATGTGACCGTAGCATAGCTACACTGCCAGTAAATTCCAGCAGGAGAGCAGCTTTGATACAGAGCCTATAGTAGAGTCCATCATACATGAACTGTGTGTGAAACACATAAATGCAAACGATTTGTTCTTACCCTGGTGCTAAGGGAGCAGGGGGTGATTTTTAGCTAGGAAATGTGGTTATGGTTTACAAGGGAGTTGACAGAGGCTTCTCGGGAATGATGGGCTTGTGGTCCACGGCCAAGTGTTTAATTTGTGGTGTCAGACAAGGCTGGGAATAAATAATTTCTGCTGGGCAGGCCCAGACGTTCCCTTTCTGTAGGCTGATTTCCCAGTTTTCACACCTCTAGGAAAAAGGCCCCTGTGTATCAGCTCACAATATGAAAAATTAATTGCTTGCCACTTATAGCCTCTGTGCTATTCTAGTGTGTTTTGCAAGATTTTACTTGGAGATTTTTCACAATCAACAAGGGTGAAGGAAAACATTTTGAGAAGTTGGTAGAAACCTGCTAAGAATTTAGCAGGAAGCTGAACACTGTATTTCCACAGAAGTGTATGAACTGAGATAGTTTGCAAGTAGGAGGAAATTAAGCTTATGTTTTGCTCTATCTCCCACATATTGCATGTGAATAAAAGGTCAAGCAAGCTAAAATTATTCACATATGCACAAACTAGCACACACCATTTCATCTACGAATATCTGGAACTGGTACACTCCTTGATAGCTAAACGGTATCCACATAGTTCTAACGTTTGTATGGCTTAGGGGTCCCACTTTCTCACTTCTTTCTTATTCATTATAATAATGATGCAGCCTTCACAGATCTGCACATCTGCCTAGCGTGGAAGAAATCGATGAGAGGATACGAGAGCAGTTGGACACACGTGGTTTAGCTTCCTGGCTGGGATGCTCCTGGATTCCTCACATCTTCTCAGCAGCCCCATCAGGCTGCCACGGAACACAGGCTGGAAACCAAGGTCGCCCTGTTCTCATATAAACATAATAGCTGCCAACAGTAAGTGATATGGCAGGGCTGTTACAGAGCCTTTCCTGAAAAAGCTAAACCATCCTTGGTTTCACGTTTTTGGAGATCAAACTTTTGATCCTCCATTCATTATAGTAGTGTGATTTACGTTGCTGTGACTTTGGTTGGTTAAGGACACGACTCTCATCCTTGCATGACCTCTCAAAGCTTATGCTGGGCCTTACCAGGGTCTTCTAGCCAGCAGACAAAGATGTGCATTCAAAAGCTGGACCTTCCCTTTGGTAACCAGGAGTTACTAGAATAAATCCTTAGAAAAGTGACTGTTTTGCAAAATGACGGACTTGTGAAGACTTATGGTCTTCTTACTGTTACCCGAGGTGAGTGCTTGCTTCTTACTAACGTGTGCAGCAAAGAAATGATTTTGCATGACAGAGTATTTATGTATTTTCTTGAAGTATTCACAAACACACCCGACGTTCTCCTTAACAAATGTTGCTTATGGTGACGATGATCTGATGTGGTAGATATTAAAATAAAAAAGAAAAATCTTTAGATGTTTCCAGAAGCAGGTCACTAGAAAAATCAACAGCTGAGACTTAGCTCAAGGCATTTAAACAGTGCATAACAAAACATCATTCTGAAGGTTTGATGTATGAAATCTGTTAAATTCTTAGGACAGAGAAAGACAGCTCTGGTTTGCTTTTATTTCTGTGTCCTTAGAAAGATTTTTCTGATTCCATAGTATGTGTGCCAGCACCCTGTTATTTCTTACTCTGTACCTGAGGCAATGGGACATTCATCTTGTGTGAGGCCTCTGAATATTACTCTGATCTCAACTGCTGGGCTCCAGTCCCAGTGCTGACATTGACTTTCAGTGAGACTGTGCAAGCAATTTAAATGTGTCTGAATCTAAGTTCAGCAAACTATAAACTGATGAATATTAGCTTTATTCGCATCACGGAGAGCTTTTTGCACTTTCAGTTTCATGCATAATATGATACATAAAGATTGTCATATGCTATAAGAGCTCTCCTGCACTTTTACTTAATGTCACATTAGTAACTTTTCTGGTCCATACAGTAAAGGGCAGCTAAGACCATCCATTTCACTGTCAGCTTTTTCACCTATACATGAGTATTCTACAGTTTTACTTCAGGATTCACATTCGATTTTTGTTATTTGAAGTCTGCTTTGCTAAGCTATTTTCCTTCTTACTTAGCTGTTTGCCCCCAGTCTGCTGACCTGTACTTCAGCATGTATTTTTTCTGCACCACTGAGTGCACTGGACTCAGGAGCCAGGGCTGCAGCTTCTACAGAAATAGCCTTATTTCCTCCTAGCCTTTTTCTCTTTTAGCATTACCACATAGTGTTGCTGCTCTGAAAGTTATGAAAGGTTAATCACATATGACAATGCAGGTATTAAGCAGGAATATTAATTAGCCAGTTGTCTGCTCATGCATGGCCCTTCCAGGCTTAGCTAGCCCAGAACAGCAAACATTTCACAGCCAGCTTAACAGGGCCTGCTTTACGTTCAGATTGCTACCAAATATGTTAAAAAGTAACCTCACTGCCAAAGGTCTGTAATTCTTTGTCACAGCTCTTAGCTCCTTTTCCACCTTGTTTTCTATTTCTTTAAGAAAAACACCTCTTTTGTAGAAGACTTTCCTGCTTCTTCTGTTGCCCCTAGTTAATGATTAGCACGCTGCTCTTCAGGAGGTTATATATCTGTTAAAACTTTGTAGAGTACTTGGGACTTTCTTAGGATGGTTTTTGAGCTGTTCAAACAAGTATACCGAGTTTATTTGAACCATAATGTCACCAAAACTGCTAAAAATGTATTCTTCTCAAAATCCCATGAGATTTGCTTTCTCACCACTCTGTTCAGATCTGAAACTTTGCAGACCAGTGCTGAGCTATATGAGTTATTTTTCTTTTTTTGTGTGTGTTTCGGGAACTTTATAATTTTAGGGTACACTGAGCTGTCACTGCAGCAGGCTGACAAGAAAATTGGACTGGCTAAATGATTTGGCAAAGACATTACAGAGATCAAAACACGGAAGCAGCAATAATCAAGAGACATTTCTGTACATTACACTTGGAAACAAAACCCTTTTTTGGCATTCCAGATTCAATATACTTCTCAGAGACGCTTGTTGCATTAGACCCTACATCTGTGTGCAAGTATCTACCATGAGGCCCCCTTTAGAAAGCTGCTACTTCCCTATTATATCTTTATTTTGCTATTTACGTTGTTTTGGGATTTTTTAAGCAAGTTGTTTAGGCACTGAAGTAAGGGAAGACGACTGCTTAGCTGTTTAACTATATTGACGGTGTTTGTTTTTAAAGCAGTTGGCAAGACACTTTCCTGTGAAACACTTTGCTGATCTAACCAGTTGTCACATGCATTCAATTCTAACAGCTTTCCATATTGGTGTCTCAAAAGGCAGCAAAGAGTATTTGTAAAGTAAAGTATATTTTTATTAGACCCTGGTTTAACTGTAGCCCCTTTTCATATTTCCACATGTACAGCACGAGCAGTATATATTTTGCAATACTTAAAAACACAGGGTTTGGAATGGTATAGTCAGTGCGAGCCTTAAACACTGTCAGCATTGTATGAATAGTATTGCAAGGAGTAATGCTGGAGAAGATGTGACTTGGCAAGCTGAGGCTGTGGTGGAGGAGGAGCCCACGGAATGGCTCTGAGTGGCAAGGACTATATAATGCCTTATTTTCTTCTTCCTTTCAGTCAACATGCTGTCATATAGAAAGATGAGGATTTGTCTTCAAAGGAAAATATTGTGGCTCTATTTTCTGTATAGAGAATGTGTTTCTCCTTTATTTCAAAATACATGAAACATGGCACACTGTCTTACTCAGCTCACCATCTGCTAACTCACCATGGAGTCACTATGACTCACGAGCTCCAGAGAAGGTGCCCATATTTTAGCACTTGAGCAAAACTGTATATACTGTTACATTTGCCAATGATACTGTACTCGTGCATGGGAAGCTACCGATCATTGTTATACAGCAGTTTCCTCTGTGCCCAGCAGTCCTTTAGGAGAAGAGGGGCCAGAGTGTTTGATCTTGGTGCTTCAAGGGCTTGTTGTGGGTTGATTAGTTGACAATGGAAATTTTCCTGTCTCCCAGGCACCCTTCTGGAGGAGCATCTCTCCTCCCCCTTCTTCGTTTGTCCATTCTATTTAGACTTGAAAGTGGTGGGAGACTTGACAGTCACCTCTTGGGTGGCTTTGCCAAAAGGAGTTTCTAATGTCACCTGGAGCCCTTTGACCTTAAGACATAGTGTTAGCTATGGTACTTCACTGTAACAGAAGCAATTCCCTGACCTTGAATGTGAACTCATGTTAGAAAGGGAATCCCCAGAAGACATGTGTACCTGCTTTAATGTTATATGTCAAATATTTCTGTTTAGATTCTTGTGACATATTTAACCATTTGGAGATTATTCCCAAGAAACAACAAGGAAGCACGTATCTCCATACCTGAGTTAAATGGTCCTCATTTAGAGAGTTAAACTTCGGGGGAAAAAAAACATCAGAACTGATTTTTAACTTATTTTAATAATATTCCTGTAACTCTACAGCAGGCCATTAATTAAAAAAAATCTTTAAGAATAAATATTAGCTTGCCTAAGCTGTAAACAGCACCATGAGACCTGTGCAATGCATCAAAGCTTCTTCTCTGTCACTCATTTGCCTCTTTCTTCCTGAATTCACAAATTCTAAGATACTCTGCAATGTAAAGCTCGGCATTTTCTACAGTTTGTAAAAGACTCATGAATAATCAGAGAGGCTGACTTAAAGCACTTCAAAGCAACCCTATGAAAGCTACAATGCTAGGACACTATAAAGGACTATGACAGACTGTAATGTTAGGAAGGGGTGAGAGTTTGCTGCAGCAGAAAGGGGAAATAAGATGAAGAGAGCAGTGCCGAGCATAAAACTTCATCATCCAATTCACCATACGCTTTATGTTTTGAAATATCAGTATTTATTGGCTGCATTCGTACTCTTGCCTAAGCCTCTTTTAACCCATTTTGCAAGTTTGTATGCTATTAATCCAGATCCTTCCAGATGAGGGGTGTGTGTGTGTGTTAATGGTGAGCAAGGACTGCTTTATGAAAAGAGGAACCCTATCCTTTCAGTTTATTATTAAGGGGTGTAAGAATTAATGGATTGGGAAAGTTTTTGCTGGAGCTTTTATGAAATTCTCTACAAAACCCAAGTCTTTGGTGAAATTAGTCTCAGAGATAAAGGTCTGGGATAGTTTCTGTCTCCATTCAGGATGGTAACACTTTAAAGCAGCACACTCTCCCAAAGCCCTTCACTTCTTTACTAGTAATGACACAGCCAGCCATGGTTATTGTCAGACCCATTGTATAAATTGAGGCTTCCTTTGAGTAAAGTAGTCTCTGTTTTTGTCAAGTAACAAAAATAGTGGTAACTTTAATAGGTAAGTGAAGAAGGAGGGAAGCATACACTCGGCATTTCACTGGGCTGCGGCAGCCTTGGCTGCTGGCTCCAGCACTACCATGCTCACACACTCTGCCTTTGGGCAAGATGAAATTCTGTGAGTAACAGTGACAACTTTCACAAGGGAATATTATAATAATGATGACCTCTGATCTACTGTGAGGACACTTTCATAAAATTGATGTACACCAATGCAGCTTGGCAAAATTTAGTACGAGTAATACTATGGCTAACATAGCAATACTCCTGTTACTGCTGTATTGGAGGGTCAGGGCTCTGGATTTGTTATCTAATTGGACTTCATTATCTCTCCTTCATTAGTCCTCGGGGAAACAAATTTCCCTGACAGGGTCAGAAATCACAGATATCTGCTCTGCTTTGTCCCCCATGCTTTGCTGTGAAATCACGGTACACTGTGGTTTAGTTTTTCACTCTGTTTGTTATGCTTTATAGTTTGATATGTGAGACGTGCTTGTTCCCTCACAGGAGCCCCATAGCCATCTACATTTTCAAAGACTGGGTGGGTTATTACACACTAGAAATATTCTGTTAACTAAACACACATAACTTTGTGACCGATGAGCTATTCTGTTTGAAAAAAAGCCCGGTTGAGACACAAAGCCAAGTAATGAGGCCCATTAAGAAACACATGACACACAAAAGTACATCTCATGGTTTTGTTAATGCTATTAGTAAGCCAGTTTTGATGCAATACTAAAGAATACTCAGTTTTTCCTGATCAGTTACTTGGGAAGCTTCACACATTAGTCATAGTTTTGGGTACGTGCTGTAAAATCAATGAGCTGCAGGTCACTTTGCCAAGTGGAGGAAGGCTTACCTACTTTTGACCAGTTTGGGATGGAATAGTGGAGTTCCCCCAGCAGCAGCCAGCCTGGTGGAGCTCAGCTATCCTATAGTCTTTCTCTTATTAATTGGACTAGATCAGGTTGTCCTACTAAATTCAACACATATCTATTGTAAACAACTGATAACTCCAATGAAGGTGATAAAAAACAGCTTCCTCCAAACCAAGAACTACTTATTGTCAAAGTTCTATAATGCCCAGACCAAAGGACTGAAAAAAACCCTCAAACACAGAAATATTTAGGTCCTTGGAAACACCTGCATATTTCTTCTGCTTGGAGCATAGTTCTGTAGACTGGTAAATACAGACTGATCTGCTGCCTTTCCAGGCTGGGAAGCTCAGAGCCCATAATATCTTTAAGCCAGTGATCTTAAATAAACCTTGGGAAGGAAATTTCCAGACTAGCTGGATCCAAGCCAAGGATATTTTTTAATTAAACAAGCTTAAAACAGTTAATGGCCATCTATAACTCTGAAGTCTGACCATAAAACATCACAATATGAAACAACTATTGAGATGCCCATGAGAGCTAATGAAATAAATGAATACATTACTCATAGTCTCCCAATCACTATAATATCTGCTTAGTGATTGCTTCTCCATTCTCAAGGAAATTACTCAGTGGTCATGTCCGGCTCCAGGGAAAAAAGCACGATCCAAGGAGGACATGAAGAGTGACAACTGAGGTGGGACTTGCTTTATTAACTAATGGAGAACCACTACTAACTATAACATTTTACTGTTTTGAGGTACTAAAAGACATTTGAAAAAAGATAAAAGTTCAATAATTAAAAGATGATGGCTGCTTTTTTTGATAGCTTTTTGATTATAGCTTTGCTTAAAAAACAAAAGAAAGAAGAATTTTAAAGATATGGAGGAGCAACCAAGGAAGATGGAATACCTGTTCTGTGAGAATCGGAAGTCCAGCTGCTGTACCCCTTTCTATCAGCTGATATTTAAACCTGTGCTTATTTAATCAACATATTTACACTGAAAACCAATGGCTCCACTAAATGATAATTAGTTCTGAAAAATCTATATTCTAGATTAAAAACCAGAATTAATTACTTGCTCCCATATTTATCTACTTGCTCCCACATCTTTACTTTCTGACAGTAGGTGTCCTTTTTGAATGACACTTGGAAGCAAATTAAGCGAACAGGAGGACTGGATATCTCACCAAAGTCATGTTCACCATGACCATAAAATGTTAACATTAAGGTCTGAAGTGTCAATATAAGGCTCCCAAATGGCAATATTAACATTATGATATATTAATATTATATTAAAATATTACACTTTGAGTTCTGGAGTCCGTATTTTTATATAAAGCAAAATGATATTGGACGTAGTGGTTTTGAACTAAAACTCAGCATTTAGATACAGACCTTCAACCCTTACATACAGTTTCATTTATTTTAAGGGCAGAGAATAGACTCCCTGTGACCTCCTTCTAGGAGCACTTCATGTTAAAGTCATAAAACTAAGTAAGGTTTGCAGCAGAACACACGTAAAGATACATCACAGTGTGGTTTACTTTTTTTCAGAAGAAACAAATCGTTTGCAGTCCAAGAAAACCACACAATATATTTTCAAAACTAGGTTAAATATGCTTTATGCATTCATAAAAAAGACTGGATGTCAAAATAACTTAAATGTGGTGTATGTGATGATTTTGATATATGAGATCAGATGATAAATATTTTGGAGAAAAACTGTGAGACCTTCTAAGCTGAAACAGAAGGGCCACTCTGTGCCAGTTTGAAATGTGATATCAAAGCAGATATTTCTTTGATACATACAAAAAGCCATTTTTGACACCTTATTTAGAAGAAAAGATTCCACTCTCTATGAAACAATTCTGTATTAAGTGGAAAATGGTTTAACGTGCACCCTTCAATTTTCTGTTGGAGCAATGATTTCAGCAGATGGCTGAAATCTTGTCATATGTTCCTGTGATTTTAATAACCCAAAGGCAGCTGAGGAAGCATGCCACAGCTCAACATCCTTTGAAGCCAATATGAGTCCTTCCATTGACTTCAGCGGATTTGGGATTGCAACCAAAATTTCATTCTAATGTGAGCTACATTCATACCTTATTGGTTTTAGGTCCAACCATGATCTTTTTTTTCCAATATCAATAATAGAACTCAAACTGTAGAGCAGATTTCGCCTTATAGCTCACTCCTCCCAGTCAGGTGTTTCCATCTCTTTTTGACTTGCTATCAGTATTTTCTGAAATGCATTTGGACGCTCTTATAAAGTCCAGTGACCTCCTCAGGATAATGCCAAACTCAGCCAGGAGTGCTTTCATACAGGGGTACAAATGCACACATACCTACACACTTAGGATTGGTTGCACCCAGTAAAAAAAGGTTTGGCTTCTGTGGTCATTAATTTTGTATGTGGAAAATCATGGAACTAAATGCACCTCTGTCATCTGTGAAATTTCCAGCTTGAAACTAGCACAATATTTTTATTGTAGCAGAATAGCTATAATACTTTCTTTTCTGTAAAACATTAAGCCACAATACTCTTAACATAAATTATATCCTGTGAGTTTCTGGGATACAGCTTATAAGCCTCTCTGTTGTGGAGACCATGGTTAAGAATTAAGGGGCAAGATAATATGGGTGACATTTTTGTGGGTGTTTACTACAGGTATCTGATCAGGAAGAGGAAGTCAATGAGGCCTTCCCCAGACAGATGAAAGCAGACTCATGATCACATGCCCTGGTGTTCATGGAGGACTTCTTCAACCACCCTGATACTTGCTGGAAAGGCAACACAGTGAAGCACACTCATTCCAGGAGGTTCCTGCAGTGCATTGATGATAACTTTCTGACACAGGTGGTAGAGAAGCCAACAAGGAGATGTGTGCTGCTGGACATTGTACTAACAAACAAAGGTCTGTTTGGGGATGTGAAGACTGGGGGCAGCCCTGTCTGCAGTGACCATGAGATGGTGGAGTTCAGGATCACATGAGGAAGAAGCAGGGCAATAAGTAAGATTGATACACTGGACTTCAGGAGAGCTGACTTTGACCTCTTCAAAGACCTACTTAGCAGAATCCCATTGGTTAGGAGTCTAGAAGGTGGGGGTGCCCATGAGAGATGGTTAATATTCACAGCATCACAACTTTCTCCAAGCTCAAGATTGGTGCATCCCTATGACTAAAAGAATCAAGTAGAGGAGGCAGGAGACCTGCAGGGATAAGCAAGGAGCTTCTGGAAAAAAATGAAATGGAAGAAGGAAGTTTACAGAATGTGGTAAAAGGGACTGACCACTTGGGAGGAAAATAGGAACACTGGCAGAGTATCTAGGGAGGCAATGAGGAAGGCTAAAGCCTTCTTGGAATTAAACCTGGTCATAACATTTTACCATTGCTTATGAACATCCTCCACTGATGGCAATGCAGTGCTCCAGCAAGGAAGGGAAGTCAAAGTCTTTGAGTGCTACACAATTTTCCACAGTTAAAGTTTCTATGTTTTTCCAGTGCAGGAAAGTTGCATTGCTAGTTCTGCCTCCTCAGGCAAGCAGAAAAGGGTTAAAAACTAAGATCTTATTCAACACTGTTAGCACAGCCAAATCCTACAGAAGAAAGCAAACCTCAGCACAAATTTAATTTCAGAAAAATACTTATAACCACAAAATGGATGACAGTGGTGACCTACAGGGACTGAGATTTCCTCTCATGTACTGCCCAGAGAACTATTGTCCCCTTATTTTCAATGATAGTTCAACCTTTGGCTGTTGCTGTCTTTTCCTGCCTTCTGTAGCCTTGGTCAAGATATGAGTTCTATACAAAATTCTGTGAGGGTACTATAGTGACCTTTCCTTTGCTATTTCTTCAACTATGAGAAAGAATTACAGGATTTATTCTGCCATGCTGGTGAAACCTGCTTGAAAATGCCATGGTATGTATAGGAATAATTTATTTAGTCCCAGTTAACATGTGGAGCTATTCGCATTATGCTGCATATTCATTTCGCTGCCATCACTGTGGGTGGGTTTTCATTTTCCCTCGCATGCCTGAGTGATGAGTTGCTAGAATACACTTACTTCAAGAACACAGGAAAAAGTGATCTACAACAGCCATAAAAACAGGCTGGGCAGAAGACTGTCTCACCTACAGGCACAGATATTTCATTGCACGCTTCTCACTCCAATCCCTATTGCTCAGTCGCTCGTAAAAATAAAACGCTCTGGTTAAGCTGGCAAAGACTAGAAATGCCCTATCTATTGCAGACTCCTGTCCTGGTGAAGTAACAGTCCATCACTCAATTACAGTCCCATTGTGCATAAAATGTAGGTCTTACACACCCCAGATAGCATTCCTGGCTTGGAATGTGTGTGTCCATAAATGGTAAGTATGACACAGAAAATAGATAACTGAAAAATCAGAGATGTGAGGATCCCATATCCTGAAATGGAACTGAAGATGGTACTTCTTACTGAGAGATTCCTATTACCAGACTGAAAAAAACCAACCCTCCAAGCCCTTAACTATTGCCAATACTGCAATGAATCCCTTGTCTGCACGGTGCTCTGTTCAACTGCAGTACTGCTAATAGAAATGGAACAGAGCCAACATTGTTGTTGGCTGTACAAAGGTTTGTGATATTCCTTGATAGGACAAAGTTAAGTATATGCATTTGCTTGATCTGAATGGTACTTATGTTGCCATTTCCTTTGCTGGGCTTGCCATTTATGGTCTGGGCACACCATGCTTAGTGCACGTGCAACTCCCATCCTTTAGTCTGCCTGTGGCACTTGGGCAAGTACCATTACACAAATAAACAGGCATCTATCCAGAGTGAATTTTTTTGTAGTAACAGATTGAAATATGACAACAAAAGCACTGAAATAATACTTTTTCTCCTGAAGGTTCAGAGAATTTTCTACTTCAGATTTTAACTTAGCTGTAACATTTTAGAGGCCCAGAAAATTGCAGGAAAGAGGTTTCTAGTTTTCATGTGGGTTTTGTTTTTGGAATAGATATACTGAACAACGTGAAACATTATTTGCTACAGCGGTATGCGGCCAATAGAGCTCTACAGGATATTTGGATTCCTCCCATAATTACATCACTTCTCGGTAAGCCTTCTATATAAACATCTCGCTGTTTGGAAAAGCATTTATTTTGGTCTTCTGTACTCTTTGCCTTTATACTACTTGTGTGACTGCAAATCTTAACTGAACAAAGAAAATTACAAACTGTCACTGGAATGTCTAAATTCCACGGAAAAGACTCCCAAATAACAGACTGAGAACAACCACAAAACGCTGACAAAAAACTGCACAGAAGTAGTACCCTTTTCTATTCTAGACTAAGCCCTACTGTGCTAAGGAAAGAATGGGAAGCAGGGAAATGTAACAGATTGACTCTGCAAACAAACAGTCTTCTATGTGAATGTTAAACCCTGTTCCATAAAGGTGTTACTTTGTTTAAAAATAAAAAACAACTTAAAAAAAGAAGAAAAAGAATCCTTCAGATTGAGAGTAAGATAAAGTTGAAAAGTAATCTTTTTGAGTTAAACCTGCTAATTGGGAATAGACAACCTGGGGGGGCAAGCTCACTTTTCTACACTTGCTTACGTACAATCCTCATGAAGAATGGCACAGACCAAGACAAGAGCCTTTGCAAGCACTCACTGCTCTTTCTGAAGCCTAAAGGCTTTCTGTCTCAGTGGAATTAAGCTCTGTTACCAAACCTTACCAGTCTAGTAGCAGTGAGTACTGAGAAAGATGTATGAGAACAAAAGAATTTCCCAAAATTCTCTTAAAGAGAAAATATTAGGAAAGCTTGCATTAAACTACATTTAACAAACATGTTAGAATAATAACTGTGTAAATAAATGGCAGGTTTACGTTTTTAGGGAAACACTACATTCAGATTCAGACATGCATGAGGAGCTGGCCTGTCTCTTTGTTTAGATGTACAGGTTTCAAAAGTATAAGCCACACATTGAAAAAGATACAACATCTTGAAGAGTTGTTTGATTTCACTTTTCCTTAACAAAAGAGCAACTTAAGACAGAATTGTATTTGATGTTAGATCCCTGTGACTAGTTTCAGACATATCAGAGCCTTTGATAATGACGGTGATTATTGGTGCAAAACCAGCACATTGCCTCACAGCAGAAAGCATTGGAAACTGTGCACTAGAAATGGGAGACCCAGACAACATGCAGACATATCAGCCCCAGGCATTTATCTCACAAAGAAAAGATGTTAAGGGGTACCCAGAAATTATAAGTCAGATATACAACATGGGGCTGTGGTTTACTTGTCAATGCTAAGACTTATTTAACTTATGTGGTGGATGGCTTTGGTTATCAGCAGAGAGAGAAGGAAAGGGATTCAAAAAGTAGCCTTGAGTTTGATACCCAAACAAGTAGTAAAACAAATACTTTCTATGTCTAATCTGAAGTAGGTTTCACTGGTTTTAGTATAAGTATACAACTAAGAAATGCTCTTCTTGCAACCCTTTACTGGCTTGCTTTCAGGGAAATTTCTAAAGCTCATACTCTCAAGAAATGATTTTCTTACACAAAAACTGTATGTAGATGAAACTACTGCTTTGCTCCAACCTATACATTTTCACCTAAAAATAAATTAACTTGCAGCGAGAAGGCTGCATCAGATATGAGTTTAAAAGTATGTCAAGTTTAGCCAGATTGCTTTATTTCCACGCACTCTTGAGTAAACATTTATAATATATCTTTCACTTGCCTATTTTTTCTTCTTTATTCTTTCATGTATCCCCCTCCTCCTCCTGAAGACAGTGTTTCCTTTCTCACTGAAACTATTTCTTCCCATAAACAAATACTTTCTCACTGTTTTTTATGCTGTTTCTGCTGGTATTTTTTCATTATGCAGACCATTAAAATAAATAATCACTCCTCTGTCCTTTTGCCTTCAGTTAAACCGAGTCATGTTAACTATAAAATCAAAAAATGTGACAAATTGAAGAACAACATTAAAATATCTATCTCTCAAATTTTCCTTTAAAACTGAGAACATTTTTGCTTCTGCAGCTAAAAGAAAGAGATCACAGACAACTGCTTATTTTCCACTTATATTAAACATCTAAAATCAACATCAATTTTATTTAACGGAACTTCAATATTTATGTAGGCATGTATTTTTCTGTTGAAAGGCTATACCACATTCAGATGTATACTACATCTAATATTTAACAGACAACAGGGAAAACAGGCTTTAGTGTAATAATATCTAGTGCAATAATATCTACTCCCAACCTTCGACAACCAGAGCCAATCTGATCTTGTCCCCTGGAAAGGTGAACCTGGAGTAGCATTACTGTAGGAGCTAAGACATGTAAACCACATAAGAAACAGGATCAGTCAGTGTGATTATTTTTCCTAATTCGAGTTACTTTCACTAATCTTAATTTCTTTCTCCGTATCTATAAATAACTAAACACACTGACCAATTGCCTATTTTTCTAAGAATATGATACATATCTTGAACATCTGATCTGTGTAAGGCAATAAGGTGCTCTGGGAAGTGAGTATACCTTAGTATCTCTTACTTTCTGTCCAGGTCTCACATATTTTTAACTAGTGTCTCTATGACAGCTGGTATCTGTTTGAAGTTGTCCATATGCTAGCATGGTGAACAACTTCAAAAGCAGAAGTTTTTGGTAGAACTTTGTTTTCAGAAAACAATTAGATAAAACAAATTTCTCCTTTCCATGATTACTCCATGTATTTCCATGCTCTTTTACCATAGGGCAAAGAATAACAATGCTTAGATGGTCAGGTTCTAAGATTGTTATAACAGGGATATATATATATACATTATTTCTATTCCTTACTTTGTAAGAATAAGTCACTAAAATATCTTTAACCACACTTCAGACATGACCTTAGAGATTAACTTGTGATTAGTTTACTGACTTCTGTAATTTAACTTTGTTTTCCTTGTTATTGAACTTGTCTAAATCCCAGGAGGAAGGCCTGGTTAGAGATTTGAGGTTGTTGAAAGATCTGCAGTGTGATTTTACCTCTATTCTTTTTCTGATGTATGCATTTTCCAGCAGTTGGAGAGTATTTCAGATGGGTATGTTAAGTCTGCATAGACATGATTAAGGATACAGCAATTGGATGACATCTGCTTGGCTTCCCTGCAGACCAAGGGACACAGTCACAGCTACAAGGCTGAGTAGATACACACACACTTGCAGTCTGATATTGCTACAACTTCTGCTGAAGAAATGGGACCTGTAAGTGTTGTGTATACCTCTTGAATACTTTGGGAATGACAATAGTGGAGTTAAATCCAGTTGGTGACCGGTCACAAGTTGTGCTCCCCAGGGCTCAGTTTTGGGGTCAGTCTTGTTTAATAACTTTATCAATGATCTGGATGAGGGGATCAAGTACACTCTCAGTAAGTTTGCAGATGACACCAAATTGAGCAGGAGTGTTGATCTGTTCAAGGGTAGGAAGGGTCTGCACAGGTTGGATCTATTGGGTAAAGTCAATGGGCTGAGTGCTGAGTCCTGCACTTTGGTCACAACAACCCCAGGCAACTCTACAGGCCTGGGGAGGAGTGGCTGGAAAGCTGCCTGGCAGAAAAGCACATGGGCATGCAGAAGGACATAGATGAGAAAGATAAAAGCTGTGCCTCACCGAAAACTGCATAAGCCAAAAGAAAAAAAGTACATGTCCAAGTCCAAGGGAAGACAGAGAATAACTTGGCAAGAGCAAGACAGACCCTGATTTATTATACAGATAATGTTCTTCGGTAACCTACAGTAAAGTGATGAATAAATTTTCTAGGTTGGGGCCAAATCTTATACCGGTTTTTCAATTTGTTTAATTCTGAGCTTGGCGCAGGAACACTAGAAGGAGGACACTACAAGGAGCCCAATTTTCCATATGAATTGCAGCTAGTAAAAAATTTATGATTTTTATGGTTCGTTATATGCTTGCATCTTTCCTCTATCAAACTTTATTTTCATTATTTGCCACTCTCAATAAGCTGTTACTAGCATGTTTGCAGAAGAGGCATGCCATGTATTATGCTGGGCTAATTTCTTCCAAAAGAGCTGATGAGAAAAACTAACTTACCTAGAAACAGCACTTTTTTTTTTTTACTTTCTATTTCAATGGTCCAGTCCTCATTCCAATTTCATTGTGAAATATACTACCATAAAGGTATATTATGATAGCTCTGCTGAAGCTGAGTATAGAATAATTAAAAAGAATAGCAATTAACCTGTCTTAGGGAAAGCATCGTAATGTAAGTGCTGCTTCAGAGAAACTTCTATTGTAAAATCAAAAGGATACACAGGGAGCAAGACAGTATTTAAGGCAAGCTGCCAGTTAAATTATGCTCTGACAAGTTCAATACAGTTGATATAATGTTCCTTGGCTTTCCTAGTCAGAGTCATGGTTTTGAGGAACGTATTAGAAACATTTAAGAAGAAATAAATATAGAGGACATAAGATGCAATAAAAACAATGCTGCAACTTAGAATTAGAAAAATTAAATAGATTGGAAAAAATAGATGTAGGGAATCAAAACAAGCCTGATGTTTTTGGGTTTAGCCGTATTATTTATGGAAGTCTGTTTTTTACACTTTGTACTGAAGAAATCCTTAATCCTCTGAGGCACATTAGTAAAAGCATTAAAAATGGGTATACTGAGTAAGACCAAAGGTGCCATTCAAGAATGTGGACTCTTCTCCCAAAAAATTCTGGAATTGTTGTCAAGAACAAGAGTAACCACCTCTCATTCATCTGCCTTACTTGAGCAGTAACAGAAAGAATATCAGGGACCTGATACAGCAGAGTCTGTCACTGTATCTCCTTTAGTCAAGAAAACTCTTCTGTACATCTTAAAGACAGAATGATTGTCTAACACGCGCACGGAAAATATTCAAAATACCACAGCCTACAGCTGCACTGCCTGCATGAAATATTACAAAGGGTCCTTGTTAATATAAAATATATTATTGTTCAGCAGCAGAGACCATGAGCTACTTAGCTGTAAAGTCATACAATTAGGTTTAAGGTGAAAGGAAAAACTACAATATTTATTCAGTCAAGAAGCTCAAGCAGCCTGGAAAGGGATAAAGTTAAAAAGACAAATACTTCTGTAGAGGTAAATACTGCTGGGATCTTTATCATCATGAGATACTTATTCCCAAATGCAGACTGGAGAACAGGTATTGCCACCAGGGTTCAGCCACTGCAGGCTGTGACAAGTGAAAGACTTCTTCACCATTTTCAAAGCAAAATCTGCTGTTCATTCAGACATGAATCTCACTGAAGGGATTAGTTTGAAAGTGTCGACTGCAGAGGTGATGTAAATGGCAAGCTCAGGTGTTAATTTTCTTTTAAATATCATCAACAGATAATAAGCTAAATTTCAAAAGGGCAAGCATTTAGGAAGTAAGAGACACAGTTAAAATCAGTTGGGATGGAGAGTTTAGATTATTTTTAAATGAAAGGCAAAAGCTGTCTGAAATCTGCATCCCAGCAAGATGTGAAAATTAGAAGTTGGGAGATTATTGGACAAATAACCTCCTCCAGTAAGACATCAAAGAGCAAGCAGAACACCTACATGGAATGGAAAAAGAGGTTTATTTGCAACTATGGCTAAATCTTGGAGATCTAGGGAGAAGGAAATTAAGAATACAATAAAAACCTTCAATAGACAAATAAAAGAAAGCAAGAGAAAATCGGAGATTTAAAGCAATGCAGAGAGCCCCTACAGGGTATGACTACATTACCTTTTCAGTAGGAATATGAATGTAGTTTATGGATGCAAAGGTAGGCTAGCTAACATAAGGGTATATTAGTGTGACAGCAGAGCTGGCAGTCAAATGCAAGGCCGTCAATACACTCATACTGAAGGATTTACTATTCCACCCCCACAGTACTGAAAAAGCTGGCAGGTATTGTTGCAAGACTATAAAAAGAAGTGTAATAATTCTTTTAGATGTGGTTGTGAGGGGAAGATGATACCTCATAGCTGTGAATATAAAATACAGCAATCACACTGAAGAATGGAAGGAGAAAGTTATTTGATGACTTCCCAAGACAGGGGAGCAGGGAAAACAAAAGGGGAAGGAAACAGAAACTGAAGACCTAGGAGGAAGAGGGCTTGAAAATCAGCACTGAGAATGCCAAAGCAATCCACTCCTCTCTTTGAGATACAAGTGTGGTAACATTATCTAGGTTTTAAATAAAGATTTGGCAAGTAGCTGTGCTGGAGCTGGGAGTTAAGGAAGGGGAAATGAGTTGAGTGTAGATGGTTAGCCAGGAGGAGGGAGGCAGCTGATCTGCTTTGGTTTGGGATGGAGTTTGCTGAAGTCATTAGCAGGATTGCCTGCAGCACCGGGAGCTGGATGCAGTGACTGTTCAGCCCTTTGCCTTTGGGTGGGGTTCTCAGTTGTATTTCAAGCCAGGTGACTATTCTAGTCTGGAGTGTGAGCTCTCCTGTTCCACATACTAAAGAAATACAGCCATTCCCACACTACCCATTACCACACACTTTTAATTATGTATTCACATGGACCAGGTGATCATAGAAACTTATGTGCTGACAGACAGCAGCTAATACCATTTCTCAAAAGTAATGAGGGAAATTCAGCGACTAACCTCATATCAACATTCACCCACTAAGACAGAATGCCAATGTTTATAGCCAGTTATGGTGTAAGGCATTCTTTCTGGACTAGATATGAATCTATTACAGTTGTCTATTTAATATAGACATTGTGAGCCAAGCAAGTGTGTACAAGTGACAGTAGCAAGTTTAGCAATTATTTTCATTTTCTTCTGTGGATTTCGATCTATTCTGTGGTCAGCACGACCCAACCATTTTCCAAGTCCTACAATATGTCACCAAGATTGGAGAAAAATGGGGATATAAAAGTAATCTCTGATACAGGTAGGGGTGTTTACATATAGATAGCATGTTTAGTTTGATAATTAGTTCATCATGTAGTTGGGTATTTTTCTAAATATCTGCTATCAAGAAAACACCCAAAAGCTGCCAAGTTCCATTTCTGCTTTCTAGATACAGCAGAATGGGCTGAATTTATAAATGCCTTTTGTATGCCACTCGTTTACTGACATTAAGTCCTGAAAATTGTGAAGAAGCAAGGCACATGAGAGGCTATTTCATTTTAATATAGAAGTGGCACTTCTGTGACCTTTCTATGTCATTTTTCGGATGATCTTACCAAGCAGCATGAGCAAAAATGAGATTTGGAATGAGAGTCCAATGCAGTGAATGTAGTGACAGCTTCTTGCTTGCTGTTTTTTTCCAGACATCCCTCTTCAAAAAAAAGGAAAGTCTGAAAGTAAAAAAAATGTGAATACAGCATAAAAGTGAGTAGAACTTCATGACAGATTTTACTGTACTAGTTCACCCTGCCAAAAAAGTAAATGGGTTTTTGATTTCTTTGTTTTGTTTTGAATTTCTGTGATGACATTAATTTAAAATAGGAAAAGATATAGTTTGTTCTTTTAAAAGAGAATGTGTATTTATGTAGACACAGTGTTAACATGGTAACAAAAGCCAGACTCCTCTAAATTTACCAGTGCATTTTTCTGTATTTTTTTCTCTGATATAGATTACCATTGTTCCAGGTTAGGAAAGCAAAACCAGAAGGCAACATCAAATATCATATAGAATATATACAAGAGTGTTTCAAGATTGTTTGCAAAGCATGGTGTTGGGACAGTGTATGCAAACTACATGTGTAGGGTATACTGGCTATACTGTGTTTGTCTGATTCCTTGTTAAATCCATATCTGATCCGCTACCCATAGCAGTGACAACTCACTGAAAGCCTACAAGGGAGCTCACACTTGGTCATTACATGGCATTTTTGGGGCTGTAGTATTTACAGAAGAACTTTTTGGCCTAGTCACTGGGGTGAAGTATTAGGGAGGGAAGGTAAAGGAACATGACTGTTCCTCGCACTCTTCCTGGCATCATTTACATACAAGGAGTGACATCCCAGGATTTAGAATAACTACAGGCAGCTTCTAAGCTCCCTCTGAGCCCAGCTCCACCATCCTTCCACCCCAGCACACTCACACGCCTGGGCAGGGGAGAAGAAGCAGGCGACAGGAAGGGGCAGCAGACCAGAGCAGCATTTCCCCAGCAGACAAGTTCCCTACTTGCCTTTGCAGCAATTCTCCACATTCTTGGTGCCACAAAGGTACTATAACTCAGTAGAAAAACTGTTCTGCGAGTTTGGGTTTGGTTTTTTTTTTTTCCACTGAAAATATATAGGTTATTTTCTCCATTTCCAAGAAAGGATTAATGGAGGCATCTATTTTAACTGATCACACTCTTCTACTACAGGCTACAGCTGCAAAAAGGTTTTAGCAGCCTTCCCAAGCTAAATTTTATTTTTCATGGCTCATTAACTTTGGTGGTCTGCTCCAGGCTGAAATTTTACAAGATTCTAGCTGTAAAATGTTGTCTTTAAAAGCTGATAAGTAAAAATGGTTGGCAAGTTCAGTGTTACATAAAAGTAAATAAGTTACTACTGTTAGACACTACTTATTTACAGGGCTTGAAAAAGTCTGCCTAAGAAAAAGGTGGCAAACAATTTTCACTGCTAATTACCTTTCAGTTCTGTTCTGGATGCATTTACTGCAGCTTTGAATGAAGTGGTGCCCCTCACTGCATACGAAAGAGGCTAATATTTTGTGAAACCTTCAGTAATAATGTCTCAGTCAAAGATAAAGGGTATTTCAAGCAGAGAATTATCTTAGTAGTTGGAAATCTGTCCTTTCCTTCACCCCTTCCCAGTGCTGTGCAAGAAAAGAAGAACATCTGGCAAGCTTTCCTCATTTCTTTGCCGGCTCATTGAAGGCACTAGTCACACTAGGGTGTTCATAGCCTTCCCAGCAAGCCTTAGCAGCTCACCACGTCTGCTCCAGAGAGCAGAAACAGTCAAGAACACAATTTTGTTTCTGCTGCTACACTTTTGCTTTCCATTTTTCAGATTCTAACAGAGCAGGCCTTCTATTTCCTGCCAAAAAAACCAGTGATGGATTTCTTTGTACTCCTTTTTGAAAAATGTTTTGGGATTTGTCTTTTTGGAGGGAGTGGGGAAGTAAATGCCTCACTTAAAGCAACAAGGACCTTTACTTTCACACAATAAGGGCATTGATTCTACTATCAGGTCAGTTAGAAAAAAAGCTTTGAGAGAAATGTTGCCAGAGAATCCAAATCCAAGTCAATATGTTATCTTATCAAAGTCAAATTACTTTGTAAAAGTAATACCCATTTCACAGAAATCGAATTTATTGATGGAAAGATAGGAGAAAGGATGTTCCCAAAAGTAAGCATCTCTTACATTTTTTAAATTTTTTTTTTCTTCTCATTTTTTTTTAATTTTGGAAATTCTTTCTAAGCTATGCTGTATATCATACAGCTGAAACTGCTTGAAAGAAAGTAAAACCGTTTTAGCATGTATGAGGAGCTTTCTTTGATACATCATCAGAAAAAAACCCCTATGTTTTGAGAACTGGTTTCTAATGAGACAAGGTTGCAAGTTCTGAGGTGCAGCAACATGACACCAGCTAAGCTGTGAAGGGCAGTGCTTTTCCACAGTCAGTGATGATAACTGGTCCAAAAGACCTTCTTTTCAAAGCCAGCTGTAATGCCATTACTCACTGTGCTGGTGGCTGGAGGTCAACATTTCTCTTGAATTTGAATAAATATGATCTGTATAATAACTTCGTATCATTTGAGCTTCCTTTCTTCCTCTCTTGTCTAGCAATTCTGTGCTTTGTTATATTCCTGACCGTGGTGTTTGGGACCTGGTTTTCTTCCTTCCCGTTTCTAAAGATGACCTTGCTGGTAAAGCTGTTCTCAAAGGTCCCTCAGCTCCATTTAAAATCCAGACCTTTAAATGTGGTCTTTAATAGTTGTAAAATGTTCTCATAAATTCCAAGCTACATATTTTCTATATTGTTTCTTTATGGTTCACTTAGTGTGACATTACATAAAAATTTTAAAAAGGCTTTTCCTTCTCAATCACTTTTGAGTAAAGTGGCTGGAAAAATCACTCTTACAACTTTGTGCATGAGCCATTAATTAGCAGACCACTTGTTATCTGCTGCTGTAGCTTTTCATTCACTGGTACCAGCATACTTCTGTAGTGATGGATGTGCTGGAAAGGCTTAGATAGACAGGCTGAAATCTATTTGCATGTCAAAGTAAAAAGACATATGACATTCACTTTCAAAATGATCTTTATGGGATAATACTTTATAGAAGTGATGGTGTCGTCCTGGATATTGCAGTTTCGAAAGTAAATACAAATAATGCTCCATGTGTTTTATTAGCTTTTGTCAGTGTAACCTTTAGCATAAAATCAAGACAAATTCAGTGCAGTATTTTAAGATGAAAGGGGCATCATCCTAGATATCATAAATAACAAGCCAAGAATGTATGTAGGGAGCTATGAATGAAAATATAAAGGTTTTCTGAACATCAGAAAGAGTCTGCAGTGAGGGACAATCAAAAATCCATGTGGAAGTGGAAGGAGCTACTGGAAATCAGACCTCTTGTGATGAATTGAATAGATCCGGGTTTATTTTGACTCTTTTCCTATAAAATAAAGAAATGTTTTAATATCGACCAAACATTTTCTAAGTGAATTGTGTATTAAAAAATGTGGTATAAAAAGCTTTTTGTCTAATGGGAATTAGCAACCAAGAAAAAAGAAAAAAAATTAAAGCACAGAAGGAAGTATGTGGAGTTACCTCAGCACTGGTCACCATCCTTGTTCTTGTCCTGGAGAAATGCCTTAGGAAGCTTGTCTTCCATATGTCCTGTAGCACTGCCACAGCCAGTACTGTGTGGATGCAGGGATTCTGCTCACCATAAGCATGCCCACCTGCACAAAGTCATCAGAAAAGAGGCTATGGTGATCTTAAGGGCCACAAATACCAGAACAGTACTGGGTACCCACCACAGTTCAAACACAGTGCTGCAGACAGAAAACTGTCTACAAAGCTTACCTAAGAAGGTGGCTGAGTGAGCTTGTGCTGAGCTCTGGGCTGTCAGAATTTCCATGAGTCCTCTTTGAAGATCTCTGTGTGCCATGGTAGTGCTTGAGGTGGCTCGCTGCAGCTGTAACTCTGGGTACAGCTTTGAAGTCACTGAGAGATTAAAGGCAATGAGGTGCTCAGATGCCGCTGTAATGAAAAGGTTAGAAAAGTACCTCAGAGAGGAAAAGCAGCCCAAGAACAACAGAGAAACCATAACTGATTACTGTCCTCAGTTTTTTTGGTCACCAGGAGCTATAACACAGCAGCAAAGAGTAAGGCAGCATCTGTTATTTGGCCATAATGAATGGGCTTTGAAAGCAGGGCTCCTGCTGGAGTGAAAAGCCATCCTAGTGCAGCGGTTTCGCACGGAGGAACAAGGCTGAGCGACTACCCAGCTCAGCCTGGGCCAGCTTGGCAGGTGTCCCCCTGCTGTGCCTCTGGAAGAGAGATGCTCCCGCAAGGCTGGTCCTGCAAACCCACCTTCTCAGAGAGAGACAAGGAATACAAGCAGCATTAGTGAGGTTGTAACTAGATGTCTCAGAGAATTATTAGAGACACTGATGAATCACTCAGGTATTTAAACCGTGTTCCATGGGAGCCAGAAAGTGAAAACATAATCTCCTGTAGAAGGTTTTGAAATTCCCTGAAGACAGATACTTCCCTGGGTCAAGGCCCAGTCTTGATATCTTTCTTTCTTCAAACTCCTTCTCTTTTTGGTCTGGTGCTCTTATATGTGACATAATAATAAGAAATTTGGGGTAAAGAAAGCTTCCACTGAGCCTTTGTTATGGGAGTACTATGCAGGATTTTCTTTTGGTCATTAGAAGGAGAATTAATGAAAGGCTAAAAGGATATTGTTGAATGAAGTAACAAATGCTTTTTAAAGCTGGATGAAAAAATCTTTAATTTTATATTAATTTAATTTTATATTGGCAATCAGCACTGAATGCTACTTTGTCATGTTGGTGTGCATCATCTAAGGACAGAAAAGTGTTACACAATGCTTGTATTTAATGTATTTATTGTGTTTGTGTCAGTCAGTAAGTGACAGCATGTCCTATGTAACTAAATCCATATTTCATGTGCATCTCTTCATTTAGTTACTGTTCAAATAATGGAAGCTAACACTGAAGTATTACAATCAGATAAAATTGTGTTTCATATTAATACAGTGTGTAGAAACGTATAATTTAAAATATATCTAATGAAATGTACATATTGTATACAGCTCTGATACTGATCAAGATATTCCCAGGAGCGTACAATGAGAGGAGAAAATGAGAATGTTCCCCTTCCTCTAGGGATCAGTCAGCTTCTTGGTGATCTTTCATGCTGCTTCTTTGAATACAACTGATTCTTGTTTGACCTGTGTTCTTCTTTTTGTTGTTTAAGGAAGGTTAGTTTCAAAAAGGAGTATCAGAATGTAAACAGCTTGTCCCTACTCAGATATTTTGTAGAGCAGCGAGTGAGCAATCCATGACCTCTTCCTTTTTCTGTTTTCACAGGAAATGAAGCTCTTTACATCTGGTATAGTCTCCTAAGACAAACTTTATTTTATCCTACTTTCAGACAAGCAAAGGTCGGGGGGAGCCAACACTGTCGCACTGACAAGGGCACGGATAGAGGCTGGACTCTCAGTTTGAAGATGTCCTTGGCAAGAGGAGGGCCCTCTGGTCTGCTGCAAAACAAAGGGCAGTCACTGCCTTCAGGTAAGGAGCACCTGGACACCTTGAATCGATGGGTCAACATGTTGCAGAAGGCAGCTGCACTTTAACTTTTCTTCCAGTTTGAACATTCAGCCTGTGCAGAGACAGAAAAGGCTTTAAATTACTTCCCTGAGCACTACATCCTTCAGGATGGTGTGTTAAAGCAGGCTAGCTAGACCCAGCCCTTTTTATTATTTTAGTTCTCATGTCATTCACACTGATCTAAATGCTCTGAGGACAATGGAAATTGTTCTGGGCACACAGTAAGAAACAGGTCCTGTATATTCATGTGCAAGATCCTCTCTTTTCCAGAATCTGCCATACCAACGATACCTATTTGTGACTAAGGATTTGTTTTTTAAATCATGTGCTAAATACACACACATTAATAATTAAAGCTCTTTGAAAATCATTCTCTCCTGTTCCTTATGGAAGGGTGTGTAATAACAAATCCTGTAAAACTTCCATATAGAGAGACTTGAGGTAGACACTCTGGTATTAAAATTAAGAAGGGTTTTCAAATCTAGGAGATGCTATAGGATTCATGCCTTATATTTTAATATCCAACATCAATGCTTCAGTAAAATTTATTCAAACTTGTACATCATCAATATGGAAGGTGTCGGGTGGTATCTGGTGTCTGAGGACCAAAAGCGAAAATTAGTGATGCAGTCTGAAAACTGAAAGAAGAAATGAACTCCTAAAATGATGTCACGAACATTACTTATATCCCTGGAAAATGTGTTACAGTTGGTCAGATTTTTTAGGCTTTTTTCATAAAACCCACAGTTGAAAATGTTGAAGGAACAATATTTCCTTCGAAAAAGGGAGACCTAAATTCTTTTCACTCAGTGATGTTTTCACTTGGAGAAACATAATTATCTGCCAAATGTGGGATGACTCCTTTGTTTAAATTATGACTGGCAGAAAAAAAACCTGAAACTGGCTCTCTGCTAAAATTATCTAATTTTGTAGCTATCTCAATGATTTCTTTGCTTTTATCAAATGATGCCCTTTCTTCCTTTCTGGTGGAGCACTCACTGTGCTCCACAACCAGTCACTTTGCATTATGCACATTATTTCACAAGAAAAGTGAAGCAGTGGGGTTTTAACAATGATGGAAACAACGAAGCATGAAGAAATCAAAAAAGATCAAAGATGTTCATTAGTTTAGATGGTAAGAAATAGAGCCATTATCAATAACACAGTATCTTTCTTGTTACTGTTTCATTCTGTATGAAATCCCATAATTGCTGCATCAGAAGAAGCCTCATTTACTTTTCAATAATCAAATATTTAAAAGAAATCCTTGTGCTTTATATCACATGTAGTAGGGAAACCTCCTCATTTATTGTATTACTTTGATGTATTTTTTTTATTACTTGAAAGGCCAATTCAAATAGCAGAGATTTTATGAATATTTTATAGACTTGGTGTTCGAAGTGATCGGAAATATCACTCTCTGATATGCTTGGGGCTTACATCTCTGCTGCGCTCAAACACTCAAAGTCCAGCACATGAATAGACTGAGCAAGCAAAAAGAGTTGAATCATTTACCAAATTCCTATAATTCTAGTCAGAGCATTCCTAGGACAGCTCCCATATGGTGCCTCCCATATGTATATAGTTGAGCATATCAACAGTGCAAAGTAATTTCTTTTTCATGTCTCTTCTCTTGTAAGACATACCGTTATTCAGGGAGAACCTAATTTGGGCAACTTCTTGTTATAACCTTTGACTTAATTCAGCCTCAAACCAGTCTTGATCTTATTTAGTTTCTTGCCTTAAATTATAAATGTCTGTAAACTCCAAGTGTGGGGTTTAGCAGTTTTAATATTACTCTTGCCCTGTTCCACTTGAGTTTGCAGGATAACAGTAATACAACTGGTTTAATCAAATTTTTACTACTTCTTTATGTCTGCCTATGATTACAAGACTAGTGCTGTATAGACTGTGAATTATTTTTATTCAGCAGCATACCAATATTTATTAAATCTTACTCATTATGGGGTTTCCCCCTGTACAACCTGCGACAGAAAAAGGAAACTGTGTATTTAGGATATTGGGAGGAAATATTCTTGGCAAAGTAGTGGATACATTAGAAAGACAGATGAACAGTACATTAAAATATATCCTCAGAATCCACAGCAAGCAAAAACGCATACTTCAAGTCAGAGTGCCACTAAACCCCACAACACATGTCTAAAAATTGCCTGTTCCTATTCTTTTCTATTGTCTATTTGTGATAATAACCTCATTTAACCATTTCTGCTTGCTCATGCAAGCTCTATGTTGTCCACATTGCTCAGAAGACCTGGAGTGAACCACTTCAGGTATTAGGTCTCAAGTACATCTTAAAAGGGTGGAAAACCTAGCCTGCCATTGTTTTACACAGGCAACAGCTCCACCTAGTCATAGCAATTTTGTATGTACTATCTAACCAGTAAATCAGTATAAATGGCTTAGTGACATTTTGCACTTGAACCACAAACTCACCAATGTCACTGGGTTTGCACAGCAATGAATTCCCGTTACCTGAGCATCAGTGAACTCCAAAAGCAGAGAAATTTGTCTCTGAGCTTTAAGAAATCATCGCGTTTTCTTCACGATGAACAGACTCGAGGTTAATGTTGAAGATATGGGAAACATCCATACCAAGGAGACATGGAAGGATTTGTGAAGTTCCTCTCCTTCATATTCTGCTGTTGTGGAGTCTACAAACAGATGCTGATGTGGTTAACCATTAAAACCAGCAACGTTTCAACACTAGTATATGTATGCGTTAATGGGAGAGGAAGGGAGGGAGGGAAGAGAGAGAAAGAGAAGACAGATTTTCATTCCCTGTGCCTATTCACAAGGTAGAGACATACCCAATGTCATTCAGCAGCATGAAGATGGTAAGTTTTAACAATAATCTTTAAAATAATGGTAAGAAATATAAATTAAATACTGCTTATGTGTGCTCCAGAGTTTGATAAGAAAATTAGCTCCTGCATCATTTGGTAGGAAGCCTTACCTTACTCCAGAGAAGAGAATATAAAGCCACAGTACTGTATTCTGAAATAGCTTTGGTATTCCAGTCATGTGCTAAATTTACTTTAAGAAATATGAATACCTGGAAAAATTCTATATTGTGTTAAAAAAACCAATTTCAAATTCCTTTTTAGCCTTTTAACTTACCCAAGACTGACACAGAAAGGAACTTCTGAAGCACATAAAGGCTAGGGGATTGAAATCCTGTTTACATTCTTCCTGAAATTAAAAAAAAAGTAGTATTAAAACCATGGTCAAGTAATCATTTTTTTTTTAATGAAAGGAAGTATCTCTGTGAGTTAAAAGCTCATCATAAACCTGATGTTGTGAAAGAAGTGCATCTCAAGACTATTGACTATTTTCAAGATACTATTAAGGTGAGCAACATTTAGTGTTGGTTCACTGTCACACTGTAGATTCGCAAGTGTAGGCAACTATCTTCCTTTTTTCTTGTACTGTCTTCCAATACTTTTTTGTGGTTGGGCCGCAGTTTCTTGTCTACCATCCTTGGAACTTCATTAGCTAATGTAAAAAAATGGTGAGGGACCTATGTATCATGCCCTTAAACATACATGTAAAACACCACACTATTTTCTGTTAGACTTTTCAATCATTTTACACACCTACAAAGACAATGCTGAAACCTATTGTTTCAAATATTTAGAGGATAGAGGAGGGAAGGGAAATCTGTTACATAATAAAGCCGAGCCCTCTCAACTCATCCTAAGGGCAGAGACGTTTTTTAGTGATCCAGCTCAGTCATGGGTGAGAGCAGACTTAGGCAGATGGATCAGACTGAGGCAGAACAAGCCCAGCAATAGAAACCTCCAAGAAATCTTTCAGGCTGTATGTCCCAAGTTCTTCAGTATGCTCAGGGCATCATTACTCTGCAAGTTTTAAAAGGGAAAGAACAAGAAGCAAAGCCATTTGCCTGCTTTTTTACCAAGTGCTGCATTATTCTTTCTTTTATACAAAGCAGGCTAAATGTAATGATCGTAGCCATTTTACAACCTCCAGGCCATTTTCTACCTGCAAGCTGTGAGGAATTTATTAAGCACATAGTAAAAAAGTAGGCAGCCCAGAGCAGGATGCAAGAGCTGCTGTAGCTGCCAGCCCTCTTCCAGATGCTCTGTTTTTTGGGCAGCAGCACCTCCACACTCGTGGCAGTGTGTGAGAAAATAGTTGAAATAAAGTCATCTCTTTAGGTAGCAGTAATATCATAATTGAAATTAAGCATGAAAGCGTTCCATATCACTTATTTCAGAACAGTCAAAATTTACTAGGAACACATCTGAATTTAAATAAAAAAAACTCAATCTGTGTTGCCTTTTAAACGATTTCTTCTTTTTCCAGATACTGGCAACCTGATACAAGGAATTCTACATCCCTTTATCTATCTTAAGAAAAGCTTACAGACCTAGAAGTCATTTTCCCACTCTAGCTCTCAAAAAAATAAAAAAGATTTAAGAATCACAGTCCTACAAAGGACGTGAGAAAGGTCAGAAGAAAGGCTCTGGTTTCTCTTACTTCAACCACACAGCTCTCCAAAAAGTGTATTGAATATCATTGCAACTAAACAGAGAAATACCATACCATCATCTTTTTTATCTCTATGGATGGCATTATATGGCAATAACAGAGCAATACAATGACAACCTTGTCTTTTTCTGAGTTTCATGTACATCAGATGCCCAAATTGAAGACAATTTATAAAGAAAAATGAAGAGTGATGAACTTAAAAAGCTACTGTTATATAAGCGTGCCAGTTAATTACAGTCCTTCAAGAAATTCCTTTTTATCTGAAAGCACATACAAATTCAAAATCCAAATTCAGGTAAACACTTATTTTTCTCAAGGTGTTCTGTGTGCTTTGGTGAGTCTCAGGCTCCTAATATCCAGACAGGAATTGAGAGAATTCAATTTTGTAAAGAGAGGCAATGTTGGAGCCTGTGTGGACCTGGCTTTATTTCCCCTGGAAACCAAAGTGCAGGGAGCAGAAGGAAAGATCTTGATAGTTTGCACCAGGATCTCACCTGTGAATGAGCACTTCTGACAGGCAGACACATATCCTTCCAGCTAACACAGTGCAAAAATCTTGCTGTGCAGCATAATATTCTAAAGCTGTGTTGAAATTTGGCAACCAGTCGAAATAAAAAAAAATTACTTAAATATTATCCATCTCTAATCATAACTCTGCAGATTTTCTTTTAAGGACAAATGAAAGGACCGAGCCATGCTTATTTTATAACTACTGTGCAAAAGGCTGAGATGTCTCTGTGCTGCACTGAAAGCACAATCTGACAGCACGGTGAGGTTTAGGAGTGCCATGGAGACAGGGGAGTTCTGTCCCGAACAATTACAATCCTTTACAGAAGAAACTGTGAGTTAATTTAATTGGTATGCTCTACCTGTGTTTAGCATTTTGTAATTTTCAAATGGGTGGAAGCACATCACATACTGCTTATTAGTGGCATAGCAGGAAGTAGTTACCTGTGAGATGAAGTGTGCCTGGAGGTGGAGGAACTTTTCTGCAAGTCTGCAAGATAAGATGGAGACAAGCTGTGGGTTAGAGGAAGTCTAATATAAGTAATGTTATTAAATATATATACACACACACACATTTTTAAGTCTTAAACCATGAGAAAAAGAATGAACTGCATTCTGAACGGTTTAGGAGAGAAAGAAAAATGAATTTAGTTTATAATTTAACACTCAAGACTAGCAATGACAGCAAAAATGAAAACCAAACTAGACACTATGGCCTTTATCATTCTCCCTGCTTACAGTTATGGAAGATATTTGTGCCTCTTGAGTGTTTACCAACACCCAATTTTCTCAACCATGTCAATACTGATAACTAAAATGCTGATGTTAAATAATAAGAGTACTGTTAAGCATAATATATTCATCAGGCTCACACCTCAGAAAACAAGCACTCTGTACAGACAGATGGCTGCAGCCCAATTGTAGCCCTACTGGTGTGGAATTTCTCAGCGTGGTGGAAAGGGAGAGGTTGTGGAGTTTGCAGCTTTCCCAAAGACGCATTAAAGGACATATTGACAGAGCTCTCCATAGACCTCAGGGACTAAGGTCTTTATTCCTTCCACCAAGCAAATGGAATGGAATGCAATGCACTCAAAATTGGAACCCATTACATGGCAGGTTCAGTAAGGAACAGAAACCCAACTGTTTTGTTTGCTTGTATTAAAGCAATAACCAGCAAACTTCCAAATCTCAGCGTAAGAACTCAAAGGTATAAGCACTTGTGTCTAGGTATAAAACACTCAAAGGAGGAATTGTTTAGTCCTACATAGTACTCATTTATTTCTTTCCTTGTGAACAGTAAAGCCTGTCAGTTGTCCATTATCATAGTGCTAGAAGCAAAAACCTTTATTGTTTCTTTCTTCTAAGGCAATAAATGAAGTGGTACCATTCACATTTTACAGATAAGGACAGTTAGCTATAGAGAACTGAAGTGTCTTGCCTAAGGTCACAAAGGAATTACTTAGAGTGAGCAGGTGATCACTTATCAGTGCCATAAAAGAATTTGCAACTCAGGTAGCAAGTATTTATCATTAAATGTCATGAAGCAAAGAATAAAGACTCAGAGACACTCATCATTCAACAGAAAGACATCTCGGGGGAGTCAGTCATCACAAACTGGAGTTCTGCAACAACAGGGCATCTGAGCAAAAGCAAGGCCAACGGCTAAATATTAGAGTTACAGAAAGCACAGAACAAACAAAAGATTACTGAAAACTTACCTAGTTTACAAAAGAAGTGGATACGGTATGAATCACATCACAGGTTTCAGATTCTTACAGCTGCCTGGGTATCAGGCTGAGGAAAACCTGCTCTGATTTACAGCTTCGTTTTGAAACCATGTGAAACGTCCTCTTTTGTATTTTTGATGTGAAAACCAGCCTTGCGTATTTCAAATTTTTCAAGGCTTTTAAATTCCCAGACTCAAACAAAAACTGAGGACAGTTAAAAGTGCAACACCTCAGATAAACCAAAATTTTACAGGAGGCCCTGTGCATTCCAGAGGGAATGGGCTAAAGCCAGAGGGAATGGGCTAAAGCTGAAACAAGGTAGGTTTAGACTAGACATTAGGAAAAAATTCTTCATGGAAAGAGTAGTGAAATATTGAAATAGGCTACCCGGGGAGGTGGTTGAGTTACCATCCCTGGATGTGTTTAAACAACACTTAGATGTGGTGTTGGGGGATATGGTCTAGGGGCAAACTTGTAGAGTAGGGCTAATGGTTGGACATGATGATCCCAAGGGTCTTTTCCAACCTGAGTGATTCTGTGAACTTAAGAGTTCTGGAATACTAATCTACAACCTTAATATTGAATCACAGTGTATACCTTCTTGTAAAGACAAACATGTTGGCAATAAAGTTTCAAAATTTTATTGCAAGTGTTTTTTGTGTTTGGTGACAAAACTGTCACTGTTAATGTACCTCAACATTTAATGATATTTCTGTCTGTTACAAAAGCAGAAAGTACCTTCATTAGAGATGGAAACTGACTTGGAGCTCTTGCTGTTGTTCTCATTACATATCTCTGTCTCCTCCATATTGTCTGAAGTTTTTATTAAATGTAATTTTTTTACATTCACATGCCTCTTTGAAAACTGGACAATATCAATCAACAAGCTGAAACAGGCAACAGCTCTTATGTTTGCTTAATTTGTTACAGTAACAAGAAGGAAAAACTGATATGATTTGCAAAGACATTTTTTACTTTTTGCTTGGGTAGAGAAGACCAGAGGAATAAAGATGAAGAAGCCTAAGTTCTGGCACTGTAGGGGGCAAAACCAGATGGAATTGGCATATTAGTTCAAAATAAAGGAGACCTGTTTTGGCATAAGTGGCAGAGATAAAGCAGCTCTGAAGAAATTTTAAACTGCTGAATTCCTCTTAAAAATAGTGCATTTTCCAAAGACTGGAAGAAAATATTTATATTTATGCATCCTTTAACCATTGAAGTTGTGATCTTGAAGAAATTTTGAGAGATTAGTATAGTAGCTTTTTTTTTTTTTTTTAAGTATTGAAAAATCATTTGGTCACCAAAACCTCTTTCCCATGTTATCCACCCATCTAACTCTTCATTCATAAATTATCTAGGAACTGACATTCTGCTCATGTACCCAAGGGCAAAAACCATGCTGACATGCAGATGATTAAGCATGTACCCACAAACAATTGGCTCTGACCCTAAGTTGTATCAAGCAGTTGGCATGGTTCCTGATTAGTAATTAATTAAATCTGCCACCAGACAGTAATGTTATCTTCCCGTTGAATGGCATGCCAGATCCATTAAGAATAAACTATTTGATACTGATTCCTGTCTTATGCTTTGTCAGTTCAGCTGGATATCTAGTCAATGTCAGTAAAAACTCTGTGTGAAAGATTCATTTAGAAAAAGTGCTATCTAAACCATAACATTAATATAAAGATCAGAGCATATTTTTTTGTTAAGCTGTAGTACTTCTTGCTCACTGTATAGAGAAGTAGCAAGTCTAAACCGTGACAAGCATCCAATTGTTAAAACCTAATTATGAAATCAAAATATCAGTTCTGATTTAGCAAGGTACAAGAACAATGCTTAAGATTTAATCTGTAGTTCTGGTTGTAAGTATATTTCAGTACAACCTATGATACTGAAATTATATTGTGAAGTCCCTCATGGACTTTAATGCCATTTCAAAGACTGGTTTTTGTATTGAATACCTTTTGCCCTGCAGGCAACATCAGCTCCTAGCAGCTGATGGACACCTGCTACTCCTACTCATTTCCATGGAAGGCAGTTGTCAGGACTTGTCATGTTTATTGGCAATTTTCACATCAGAAGGTGTGATTTAAAACTCTCTAAGTGAAAGATATTACTAGAGGCCACAACTACTGCTCAGTCATAGTTGTGTAAACCCAAATTAACCTCACTGATTGAGAAGTTTGGAAGCTGAACACTTTGGGGGGGGGGGGAGATAAACAAACAAACAGAAACCCAAACCAAAAACCCACCAGCCTGAAAAGTACAGTATTATTATCTCAAGTGCTGCTGAACACTGTCTATCCAAAATTAACAGTAACAGTGCAGGAATGGCAATAGTTGCCTCCCTCCATTATTTTTGTTGTCAGTCCTAATTGTTTATTTCAGGACAGGGAAAGGACTTCTGAATAAATTTGTATCTTGTGTACACATTTATACAGGTGAAGAAGTTGTCAGTCTGATTGGGATGAGGTTTTGAAACATTACTGCAGATGATACTTTTGTTTGTTTGTTTTTTAAAGAATACTAAACATTTAAGCATTGAAACATTTTCTGAATAAAAAATTTCAAAATTTCAATAGCTATAAAGACCAAACCAATGCTGTTCCTTTGGCAGATGGGATTATCTTTCACTTTGGTATATTTATCTGGAATTTGTATTGCATAAGGCAACACAGCACAGTCTACACTGCCCTGCCTTAAGTCACCTAATTGCAATTCTTCTGCATGAGATTTCTCGTCAGATATTTTTAAGTACAGGTCAGAAAGCCTGCCCTGCTTTTCCTGAACTGAGCTTATTGCCATGCTAGTAGAATACATCCATTGCCCTACAAAAAGAATTTATGAAGGCTGTCAGCATAAGAAGTTTTTACGTGTGACAATGTCTATTTTCTATGCATGTGTCCTCTTTCATGAAGAGGACAAGCAAACAGAAGTGTAAGAGGAGCATTCAAAATGATTCTCATGCTCTGTGGAGACAGGTGCTTTAAACCTAAGGATATGTCTAGGATCAACTGCATAAGTGCATCAACTGATGTAAGTATGAATGAGTCTTAAGGAAGGTTTCCACTGCACTCTGCATAGATATGTCTGAGATACAGCCTTTCTGGAGCAACTCCAGAAGAAACTCAGCCTTTAAGATCCGATAGCTGAAGTATTGGAAAGCAACTATTTTTGGATGAGTTGTGTTTTGAGAGATGGTTATTTTATTAAGGAGCTTTTTTGCTGTTTGGTACAAATAAGCTACCTGAACACCAGGCAGCCATAGTTAAAGGTTCTGTAAGCTGCTGGTACAGGGACACAAATGACTCAAATCTTGAGGCTAAAGCCCATACAGCAATTGTTATCACTGAAGGGCAAGGACATACCCTTGGTCATGGTTTCCTGTCCTGTGCCTGATTTCAGAGATTTATAATTGAAATTTTTGTTCACCTTTGGAAGTGCTCTCTGGTTCTTCTGCATAGCTCTGACAGAACAACAGCAAGTGTGGGACAAGTTATGATGGGAGTACTACAAGATTCTGTGGAATAAAAAAAAGCTGAAGAATGCCTTGTCTGTTGAGGAATGTGGACTCAACATGTCTTTGGTGTAGAAGGACTGGGGAACATTGTAATCCTCTACTTGGGTTATTGTGGGCTCTGTCTCCCAAGTGAATGCAAGGTCTTCTATGTTCTTTACCTTGGAAGAACAAAGCTGGAATGTACAGTTTGCCTGTGATCTAACATACAAAATTGAAAGATGGTTTATAAAGTAAGATGAATGTTATTCTAACCATGCAGGTCTGCAGAGCGTAGTTTTTACTCAGAGGTGGATGGTGAACTTATCACAGCTATGCTTTTACATCTTTTGTTAGGCTGTTTTATTTTTAGAATTTTCCTTGGAGGGTTTTTTCCAATCTTATCCAGTAGTTTTGAAGATAAAACTAGTCTGGTTAGTGTCAAAGGTTCCACTTAAGATTACTCTTCCTGATATTGAAAAGTGCTCTAATCTTTCGGATTGAAAGGTGATAGTTGCTACATGAATGCAAAATGTTTTTTGGCAGATCGAGGTCAAAATATTAGTTGGGGTAGTAAAATTCACCTTTGCTCAATGTGCAATTGTTGCAAAGGGCAGTTTTGAAGACTTCCTTGCTTGTTTTTAGCAGCTGTCAGTCTATTAACTGAGTGCCATTTTAATGGGAGCAACTGGTGCTTGATAAGGCTCCTCTGGAAATGTCTGCAGTTATGTGGCCTGAGAAACATTTGCTTCCACAAAGATGTGGCTATAGACATCTATTCTTTACAAACTGCATAATGATAAGGAACAATAAAGGTTGATGATTTGATCTTACATGACTGTTGAAGACCTCAGATTAGACAGGAATTTAATGTTTTGGGGATTCCTATATGAGTGAAAGAAAATGTTTACAAAGGGCCTAAAATTTTGCCATGTGATCATGGTACCACTTTCAACCTTATGATGGATGTACCAAAAGAGGTTGTGCATGTTTTGAATAGAGCTGAGCTGAACAGTAATTCTGGGTTAGTAGATACAGGTTTTTTTGCCGCTTTTTGTGTGTACTCCTCCTCTCTTTTTATGAAATCAAGGTATGAACAAAACCACGTAGTGTGCTGAGGGTTAGTTCAGTTTTTGAGGATTTACACTTATAAAATTTGTAGTTATTAGTATTACAACAGAAATATTGTAAACTGATAAGCTTGTGGTTCTTGATTGTTCTGTTCTATGGCAATGTTTGGAAAGATCCAAAACAATGTTAAAAATAAGAAATATATTACCTTCTCAAGTGACACAGATGCTCAGAAAAGCAAAATGAAGAAAAAAGAAATCTTACTTGTGATTACTTCCTAAGTTGTCTCAAATGATTATTTCTATCTTCTGTTTGAAGTAATGTTACTGTTTTCAAAGACATAAATTTTAATAGAACAGAATTTCTTTATATACCATTTTACAGTTGCATTTCATATTCCCAAATGTATAACTCAAATAAAACATTGTTCTGAACAGACAAAGCTTGATATTTTTTATTAGAATAATTGAGTTCCTCTACTGATATTAAAAAAACCCCAAACTTGATGCCATTTTGGAATTATTTTTTTTTATGTTTTGAAATAACAGCAACATTCAGTAATGGTAGTTCAAAGAAGAAAATTACTGTTAATTTCTATACAGCTCTGAAATACAACGTATTCAGTTTGAAAGGGGCGGGAGATTTTCAGATATTTCTCAATGTGTAACGTAAGTGACAGTGGCTTTCACTTGTAAGCTGAACCTGTTTTATGTAACTTGGTTGCAAACAGATGTCAGTTGAATTACATGAAAGAAATGGATTGTGTTTTCAAAAAACTCCTTGGCTATGACAGGAAAATTGGATCAAAAATCACAAAGAAAAACACTTTCATGAAAGTTGTCTCTTAACTTTCTTGGTTCATTGGTTTTTTAAGCAAAAGTCCAGAATATTTTTTTATTTATTAAAAAAATAAAATATTGTTGTATGTTTTTTACTATAAAGAATATTGTAGTGAAAATCAGTGATAACATTACTTAAAAATAAACTCTAATTTGGTGAAATGAGAGCTCCATATCTATTAGATACCATCACATTTTACCTGGTTTCCCTCTGACTACAGTGCTGTCATGCCATATGTAAGCACAGTTAAATCATGGGCAACTTTAAAATTGTAAACTTGGGTGCAAATATCAGTGCAGGCTAGTCATCTAAGTTATTCAAGTTTCTAGAGAGTTCTTTGAGCTCCATGGGTACTGTACTAATGGAATCCAAATGAATATAAAACTAGATATGTACCTCTACAGGAGCTTGCAGTTGTACTGGTCTCTCCAACTTTGACTGATAATCATAATTTAATTATATCTATGGTGCATATGTTTATGCTTTGAAAACAATTTTTGGCTCCATGTTGTGACTGCTGGGAACATCTCTAACCAGCCAAACACTACAGGTGATTTTTAAACATTTCCAATATTTGAATCAAAATGATCATAGGTATCAGATCACAATTTACACTGTAGCTTTATAAACATAGCTTTGTTCAATTCTTGTTCAGTTGCAGCTGTAATGCCTATTTCTCTGCAGACGTTTCATCCTCACTCTGTTGACCTCATTCTTTTGTGTATCTCCTCTTTCCCTCAACCTTTACTTGAAAATGCACATTTTTCATTCAATTTCAAACATAGCAAATACTGATGATTTCATTTATATTGAACTGATCACTGAATAGTAAGGGTTGGAAGGGACCACTGGGGGATCACCTAGTCTGCCCTGTCTGATAAAGCAGGGTCACCTAGATCAAGTTGCACAGGAACATGTCCAGGTGGGTTTGAATCTCTCCAGAGAAGGAGACTCCACAACCTCTCTGGGCAGCCTATTCCAGTGCTGTCACCCTCAAAGGAAAGAAGTTGTTTTCCTTATTTTTGAGTGTAGCATCCTGTGTTCTAGTCTGTACCAGTTACCCCTTGTCTTGTCACTGGGCACCACTGAAAAGAGTCTGGTCCCATCCTCTTGACACCTACTCTTTAGCTGTTTATAAACAATGGTAAAATCCCCTCTGTGTTCTCCAGGTTAAACAGTCGCAGGCCTTTCAGTCTTTCTTTCTCTCATGTGAGAGACATGTTCCAGTCCCCTAAACATCTTTATAGCCCTCTGCTTGACTTTGTCCAGTAGTTCTTTGTCTCTCTTGAACTGGGGAGCCCAGAACTGGACACAGTACTCCAGGTACGGCCTGACTAGGGCAGAGTAGAGGGGGAGGATAACCTCCCTCAACCTGATGGTGACATTCTTCTTAATGCACCCCAGGATACCATTGGCCTTGGACAAAAGGACATATTGGTGGCTCACGGTTAACTTGTGATCCAACAGGACTCTCAGCTCCTTCTCTGTGGAGCTGCTTTCCAGCAGATCAACCCTGAACTTGAAATAGTGTATTTTATTTCCATGTTATATCACCTCATAAATACAGAGGTTTTGAGTGAAAGTACTCAAAATCAAACTGTATAAAACCTTGGTTAAGAATGGAACCTGCAAATTAGAGTGTACTTGAAAAGCAGAGCAAAGACTACTTAAAACAAACAACCTCTCCTCCCAAAATGCATCAACAACCCCATTTCCATCTCCACCTCGCCTAAGCCCATCCATAACATGTACCTTCCACTCCTCAGGAGTGTTAATTTTAAGCAAACATACTCTAGATGCAAAATGTACCTACTTACATCTCCTCTATGCCTAATAAAAGGACTAAAATTTGTTTCTCATTCCTTCCCCATCTACACATGACAGTAATAATGCACAACTTATGTACCTCATAAAATTACTCTAGAGAGCTAATTCACTGTGCATAGTAGAAATGCTGATAAAAAAGTAGTCTGTGCTGACTTAGAAACATGTTTCTTTTTCTTTCAGCTTTCTTGTTTCCAATCATTCTATTTCCACTTATAAAATAAATTGGTGAACTCTACAACATGTTGTTTGCTATAAAGAACTAAGTTCATATTTAAATTTTGAAGTACTGAAGCAACCGTATATGTTTTATCTATACAGTGGATCAAAGACTAACTACAAGCCATTGTATGACAAAAATTTTAGTAATTCTTCATTGCAAAAATGTCTTGAGTAACTTACAGTAGAATATATCAGTTTTATTAAGAACATCTGTAGATATGTTTTTCAGATTGTACAGTATAATCTCTTTAGGGACAGAATAGTTCTTAGTCAGGATGACAAATAAAAAGATAAGATTTACCTCTTGTCATGAAAAAGGCAAATGTGGACTGCTATGCTTTCATCTTACTGGGGGAAGTGGTCTTTGCTTTGAGTGTGACAAGTAAAAATGGAAATCAAATTTGGCAGCACTGAATTTATACAAATCTGTGCCTTATTGTTAGTATGATATGCCATAAGATAAAAGGCACAATTAATATTTAGATTGTGGTAGTGACAGAGGCCCCAAGAACGCATAACCCCATCAGGCTATTGTGTTACATAACAGGTAACAGGTTTGAAGTGTCTATAAGCAATAAGGGCACACAACTAGCATCTGAGAAATATTTAAAGCTTGCATGTGTTAAAACTATAATCTCTGATTTTGTGTATATTGTGAAACATGATTCTAAATGTTATTACACACATCTAAAGTATTTTTAATGAAATCTAATTATATCAACATAGAATTTGATACGCACTTGTGGGGCATCAGTTCTACAGTATTATCATTTGTTAAATTACGCATTTGACTCTCTTGCTCTTTTGAGGCCTTCATCACCATTGCTAGATTTCTGTCTATTAATGTTCTCTTATAATAAAAATGATAGAATTGGTCCCAAGCAAGTAATTGTTGCACAAAATAAACTAAACCAATATGTTTTCCTTTTCTTGGATTTCAAAAGGCTTATACCATATGCTCTTAACTTCTTTATGCATAGAGGCCAGTCAAACACATAGTTATTGTTACAGATTTTCTTTATAATACAGTGATATTTTTGTATGTGGTAGTCAAAATTGCTCTTTTGAGTAATGTCTGGCATCTGTGTAGGTAGCTGATTTGAATTAAAGCACATTTGTAGCTGTATTAGTATTTGTTAAAATTGATAGTTTTTCAAAACTGTGAATTTTCCCTTGCTGTATTAATTTTTAAAGTAAGGATTTGACAAAAAGAATATCAGAAGAAAGGATGGAAAAAAATTATATAAAAAACAACCAATGGTAAACCTCTAATTATAAATAATATTGCCTTGTATGTTGTACTTGTTGGAACTAATGGTAAGGCTAAACTTCCTATGTTTTTTTTGAGTTCACCAAGGGTGCAAAGTACAGGTACCTCTTTCTTTGGGCCTAAGAATCCTGTTGTAAGTAACCCTTTAGACAACATTTTTCTCCATTGTTCATGGAGGAGCACTGAGTTTAAAGTCCTGATATGAACATTACTATCTGAGAATATCACCTAATCATGTGACCCTAGACAGTATGTTTTCTACAAGGTTAAAAAAATTATTTGTTGAAGACCATATATTTTCTCCCCATTGGCTTCAGATGGATGTAAAGTCAATGAAAATAGAAATTGCTGTACAGCTGAAACAAAGATTGCAGAATCTGCTCTTAAAATATATGTATTGTCACAATAGACAGAATGTCTATTTTAAGTCCTTAAAATTCATGGCTCAAAGAGGTCTGCTTCCACTAGTTTAGTAAAATGTCTGGTATTTGAGTGATCATTCAAATAGAGCAAAAGTTACATGACTCTTGACTGAAAATTGCTTTCCAACTACAATAAAAAGTGGAGATCCCATGACATATATCACAGAAACGATAACAATTTGGCCTAGACAATCAAGTAGGTGACTGATGCTTTTAGTTTGTCACTTGTTGGGATTTGTTTTACATTATTCAAATTGTTGGCCAATCCACACAGCTTTCTTATAGTAGAAAAAAAAATCCTACGTGTCCACTGTGTGTGTGTTTATCTATCTACAGTGAATCATACCAATCCACGAACAAAATAATTCATGTCCTTTTTTCTTGGGTCTGATTCCTCAGCACATTTATAATTTTCAGAATAAGCCTCATAATTAATTGCTTAACTAATTAAAACTCTCATGTACCACATGTTACCCGTCAGTGAAGCAGCAAAGCAGAAGCAGCAGCCTGAGGTTTTCATGTGGAATTGCTCTCTACTTACTGACTGAATTCTCTGTTGAAATGCTGTCATCTCATCCCTTTCTAAAAAAGATAAATTGATAACGGACAGCTAAGTTGCCCAAGTCTTTATTACCAAAGTAACTATTGTAATAACAGTAAATGCTTCAGCAAAATATTTTCCTTGCCTATTGATTTTCTTCCATTGGGGGAATATGAGTGAAGATAATGGAAAAAATATAGGAATTTAAAGAATCAATATGTGTGTACATTTTTAAATGACACAAAGTGTTGAAAAGTGACGAGTAATTTTCTATATCTCAATTTTCATAGACTGACCTGATTCCAGAGTGGAAGTACTAAACATTTTGAAAACAGGGCCATAAAAAGACAGCACTAAGGGGTGTTCCAACATATTTTGGAGAAATATCACTTGTTGTTACCATCTTACAAATACTTGGAGGTTTCTCTGACAGAAAATATTGTGCTTTATGGAAAACAGAAAAAAATATCAGCCATCACTGGAATTTTTGAAAGGATCAAAGATCTATGCTTTCTTCTCAATGAAATTTTTCACTGAGATTTTCTTGTGCTCTATCAAAATCTCGCAATACATAAAATTCTTCTTTTTTTTTCCCCTACTTTTCAAGTACAAAAAATTATTAATCACCCTTTTCAAGTAGTGAAAACAATTATATGAAACAGAAGTGTGTTGTTAAAATTTTTAATATCTATAAAATTACTAGTATTAGAGATATTATTTAGATTTTCTACTTTTCACTTAATCTAGAAAATTAAGTATTTTTGTGGAAAATCAGTTTGCTTGCACTCTTATAAAATGGCCTAGTTAAAAATTTCTTTAAGAATTAGTTTGTAAATGACCTATTAAATATTGAAATATAGTTGAGAGATAAAAGTATTAATGAATATCACCAAATAACATTAACAAAAAGAAGAATTTTGTTTTAAATAGCTGTAGCTATGAGTACATAAGTCAGTTGTGCTTATTATAAAAGGGTACAACAGTACTTCTGTCAAAATGAGTATGTTTACTTAAGGTACAGAAACTGTTGAGAAACCTCTTGAACTATGTATGGTTTATATGTGATAGATAATGCAGTAATTCCATTCAGTAAATCCTAGATATACCTCAAAATTAGGTATATTCATCAAACCAGTTTTGCCTGGGTTTTAGATGACATTTTGAGAAATATTAAAAATAAATTGTCTCTTTCTTACCACAAATGCAATTGTTTTGTTCTCTAGGATCTAACCTTTATTAATTACTTTGAGGATTTGGTGACTCAGATTTTTCTTGCATTGTTTGACAAATCTGATAGTCATTAAATATTCTAATGGAATATACGAATAAGTGGTAAATCTGATTAATTACTTTAACAATATAGAAGTGTAACTGGCATTCTGCCGAAAAAAATGTATTGCTTCCAGATATGAGCTAGCATCTCTGTATATGCTGTATAATACTGGAATAAGTATTATTTTATATCTTCAACTAGGTATTATCTATTTTACTGTTACATTGGACTTCCTCTAAGGGCTGCTAGGAGCAGATTAGGTAATTTCACTTCTGGCAGTTTAGCTGTATTCTGTATGGTCTCAAGATGAGTTTATTTTTGGTGCTGAATACTGGTTAGGAGTTAAGTTCATCTGTTCACAGTACAACAGGAAAATTATAGGATTGGTCATCACACCAAATGTACTGATATGAGTTATTTTTGTCATAAAGCCATTTCTATTTAGTAGTTTGTACTAAATATTTTATTTAGCAGTCTGGTAATAGACTGTATGTTTAAGCTTCTCTTTTTTTGAGGAGCCAGTTGATTAGAAAACCTAGGGAGTGTCCAAATTGTAGACATGTAGCCATTTGATTTAAGTGGAAGCAAAGGTGAAGGATTTTCCATCTTTTTTATTTTCTTTAGTTTCATTCTTGAATGACATAACTTTAAACAATTGAGATATTTCACAATGGATAAAGAACTCATCTAATTTCAGTTTTTCTTTAAAAACTGTTTATATATACCATAGTAAGAAGCCATTGTATAGACTATAGAATCTGGA
The DNA here is from genome assembly GCA_025331215.1 of Actenoides lindsayi. NCBI lineage: Eukaryota > Metazoa > Chordata > Aves > Coraciiformes > Alcedinidae > Actenoides > Actenoides lindsayi. The sequence goes on from WTSP01008949.1 coordinate 139,993, forward strand.
GTGGGAAGTAAGGGCTTTCTGGGAGAAAGTATAGATCAGTGCCTTCAGAACATGACTTTTTATGCAGCTAAAGACATAAATAGCAATTAAGATATAAGTATGTTTTGACAAACTATGACAAATACTACTCATTTAATATGGATTTCAATTTTGAATGACTGAGATCAGACAGTAAGTTTATTCATGTGACTTTCAATTTTTATTTATTAGCTTTGGGGTAAAGACACAAAGTTCTAGATGGCTTTGACTAGTAGATGTGTGTTCAATAGTTATCATCTAAGTTCTGTTTGTATTTTAGATATATCTTAAAGTCTAAGATTCAGCAGTGCAGTGAAATCATAGTTTTCAAGTTTATGATTTTTTACAAATATTTTATCCTAATTTTCCTTGTATGCTGCTTTCTCTCAAGGAAGTCTATTCATTGAGAAAAATTGCTTGGTTCCTCTGTCTAGTTGGAGCTATAAAAGGCAACAACATTTGGTTGTCTCCATTTCATGTGTGTGCTATTCTGTCAGCTGTACAGCTTGATTTTGACCATCTACTAGTACTGCATATGCCTCTGAATTAAAATGCATGCCAAGGTCATGGATTTTGTGTTTTCTTAGGGCTGATGACTTTAAACTGGAATCCCAGAGGAATTGGTCTATACCTCTAATTTAAATTTCTAGAGAACACACAGAAATATGTTTATGTTGTCCTATTTTTTTTCTAATTTAATTTTCATTAATTTTTCTATCTAGCTAATCATGCTTATATCCACTATTGAGCTGTATTAACCCAAGCTGGTCTTGAGGTCCTTTCTGAAAGATGCTTCCTGTGTTAAAGATCAAAATCAAAAAAGAGAAACACAATTTTACTGATGAGGAATGAAACAGTTTTTTTGTGTGTGTTCTTTGTGGTTTTTTTGCTTGGTGGGGTTTTTTTTTTGTTTTGTTTTTGTTACTCCGTGTCCACAGTCAAAGCTCAGTACTGGGGCCAGTTCTGTTTAATATCTTTATCAACAATCTGGATGAAGGGATTGAGTGCACCCTCAATAAGTTTGCAGATAACACCAAATTGGGTGGGAGTGTTGTTCTGCTTGAAGGTAGGGAGGATCTACAGAGGGATCTGGACTTGCTGAATAGATGGGCTGAGGCCAATTGTATGAGGTTCAAGAAGGACAATGCCAGGTCCTGCACTTGGGTCACAACAACCCTATGCAATGATACAGACTTGGGGAAGAATGGTTGAAAAACTGCCTGGTGGAAAAGGGACTGGGTGTGTTGGTTAACAGCTGGCTGAATATGAACAAGAGGTGTGCATAGGTGGCCAAGAAGGCCAACAGCATCCTGTTTTTTATCAGAAACTGTGGTCAGAAGGACTAGGGAAATGATTGTCCCTTATCCTCAGCACTGGCCAAGGCTGCACCTTGAATATTGTGTTCAGTTTTGGGCCCTGCATTACAAGAAAGTCATTGAAGTGCAGGAGATTGTACAAAGAAGAGCAACTAAGCTGGTGAAGAATCTAGAAAACAAGTGATCTGAGGAGTGTCTGAAGGAGCCGCGGTGGTTTAGTCTGGAGAAAAGGAAACTCAGGGAAGATGTTATTGCTCTCTACAACTACCTGAAAGGAGGCTTTGGTAAGGTGGGGTTTGGCCTGTCCTCCCATACAGCAAATGATAGGACAAGATGAAATAGCCTCAAGCTGTGCCAGGGGAGGTTTAGATTGGATATTAGGAAAAAATTCTTCATTGAAAGCATTATCAAGCATTGAACCAGATTGCCCAGGGAAGTGGTCAAGTCACTGTCTCTGGAGGTATTTAAAAGATGTGTCATTGTGGTGCTTAGTGATGTGGTTTAGTGGTGATTTGACAGTGTTCAGTTAACCATTAGACTCAATTTTAAAGGTCTTTTCTAACCTAAATGATTCTATGTTTCTATGCCAGTCCAAGACAAACTATAGTCACTCCACTTCTACACTTCACTTGGCTACAGTCTCACAATTCACAAAAAGCCAAGAAAGGTCTAACAGGGATTTTACTACATTCAAGGAAATAATAAAAATGGTATAAGAGCAAACTCATTTATAAGCAAATATACCTATGTACCTTGATCACCCTTTAAAACTATTTACTCTTTTCTACTTCTTTTTAAATAATGTCTTTACAAATATTAGCAAAAGGTGACTCTCAAGGACAACTCTATCTGCTAAATCTGTTAGGAATTACTGGTTACAATTTCTACTTGTAGCCGAGGTGTGGAGCCTATAGATGCAATAGTAGTCACAAAATGGAACGTTGTTTTTAGGTTTAAGGAGACAATGTACAGTGTGCCTCTGAGGACAGCTTACTACCCTTTCAGTACAGCTTTAGTAAACTAATGGCAAGATTCTGTCAAGCATGTCTATTTTTATAAAATACCTAATCTTAGCTGAATTATGTGGTTTTACAGCTCAACATCTGTTGCTACTTACTCAATGACTGTGAAGGTCTGGATGGTGATCTTGGGAAATACATTAGCACCAAGCAGAACCCCTGCTAACTTTAAAATATATGATTAATCATTGTTTTCTGAATAGCCAGTGAGCTCTATACTTGTCTTGTAACTTTCAACAGCATCTCAGTTTCTTCACATCTGTTGTGGTTTTTCTGTTGTTTTCTTCCCCACTGAGTATTTTGAGATTCTTGGACAAATGAGGGATTTTGGTTAGTTTTTTTTCATTCCTTAAGCTTTAACCCTGTGAATTCAGAGCTCTACATGGTATCCAGTAATGGACGCAAGGACAGCTCTATGAAAGGACCTAAGTACAATATTATTGGTACCTCACAGTACTGAACATTATAGTGCCTAATTTTCAGATACATAAAAATTCATAGTTCTGAGATAGGTACGTAAGATTCAATGGCCAGGGGGAATTTTATAACTAAGTGTATGGTGTAGAAAATCTAGTATATGTGGGAGGGCAGCCATTATTTATTTCACAGAGAGAGAAAAAAGGGCAGTGATGATAGTAACTAAAATATATGAGTATTTCCTGCACCTAAGTACCAGGAGCCTCATTTAATAAAGCCTGTTTCATAGTAATAAAGACACTGCTGAAGTTAGGGAAATGGGAGTTCCAGTCTTCATTGATGGAAGAGGAACTGAAGTCTACATCTCTTACACAGTATTGGTTAAAAATTAGCAAGTGGTTTGAGGTGTCATTTGAGAATGGCTGCTCATGTCCTTTATGTAATGTTATGTATGAAACATTAGAGTCCAGAGGCTTAAGGTGAGCTGACAAGCTCAAGAAGCACTCAAAGTTTTTTAAAAAAAATGGAGGTATACATTTTTCAATGATAAAGAATTTTCAGACAAATTGGAATCTACTTTTTAGTCTGGGGTAAGTAAGGCATAACATGATCTGGATTTTCTCTTTTGAAGGAATGCCTGGTGGATGATGGGACAGCCTTTCACTGGAGAAAGAAGAGACAGTTTCTCAGCTGGTATAAATGCGTATTGGTCTAATTCATAGAATCTGGTATATCAATTGAGTGGCAGTAAATGTGTTAAGAAAGGTAGTGCTTTAGCTGCAGCTGTTCTAGGATGGATGTGCTCTAGAGTAAGGATCCCCCTGCATTGTGGCATTATTGCATTTATGGCAATATTTCACTCATTTTTATAAATGCTCTCTTTTGACCTTAATTCAATTCTAAGGAGGAGACTCTTCTGGCTGAGACCTTACTTCAACTGCAGAATAGGGACATTTCTCCACCTTCAGATAGAAAAATGCGTAAGCCATGCAACAGCACTGTGAAAACACTTCAAAGACAAGAGGTAAACTGGTAAGGTCACAACATGTAGAGTTTGTGCTTATTCATTCTCTCATGATGCAATAACACTGAGCAAAACACTCTAAAATAACAAATTTCCAACACTACAAACTGGTTTTTTTTTGCTTTAAGTAAGATGTCGTGGTTTAAGTCCACCTAGTCAACAAAACACCATGCATCTTCTCATTCAATCCCACACCCATCTGGTGAAATGGGGGGGAGAAAATACAAAAAGCTGTAGGGTTGAAACAAAGGACAGGGAAGCCTAACTCACCAATTATGGTCATGTGCAAAAAAACAATTTAATTTAAACAAAACAACCACCAATTCATTAATTGAATTGTAGCAGGAGAGTGAGAGATACAACTGGATCTTAAAAACACCTCCAGCCCACCCTTCCCCTCTTCCTGGGCTCAGCTCTGCTCCTGATTTCCTACCTCCTCCCACCCCTCCTGTTGCTGTTTATGCCGGGAGCAGAGAGATGCAGCAACGCACAAATTCAGACAGAGCAGGCAAAAGAAGCAACTTTATTAAATTATAACCCTCTTTTATATACCCTAGTTCCATAGGGTGATTGGTCAGTGATCACCCATATCCTAGGGTGACTGGCTAAAGTTCTACCACAACTATTTCAAAATATTTTTCCAATGTACCATAAACAGAACTTAGCAAAACACCACATGTTAGTCTAGCTTACAAAAAACATCCTACTGTTTTTCATAACATGCATGAGAAAGGCAAGACTCTCACCGAATATTGTGAGAACCAGAGAAAATCCCTCTGCTAGCAGCTTTTCAGCATCCACATGACAGAGATATGGATTCCATCGCAATCAAAGAAAAACGTATGGGTGACACTGCCACGGGTCAAGATACTATCTGCCTGACAACCTCGTCACCCGACAACCCATTTACCATGTGTTTGGTCGGTGTCCCGATTGACCAGGGGGTGTGGGAGCACCTAGCCAATTCCATCCATGCACACCATGTCATAAAGGCAGAGAAGCCGTACAGAGGGAACTGGACAGTGGATATGTGGGACCAATGGGCTACTTACCTGCCACATGCACCATTGCGTCCACAGGAACTGGAACTTGTGGGTTCTGTGCAAATGGATTGGTGTCTATTCTTTAATTATTCTGGATGGTTTGGCAACTGGTTTCAAGGTCTTAGGCCTTGGATCCAGAAACTGGTAAAACTAGGCTTAATGTATTTATTAATCTTTGTATGTCTCATGATATGTGTGCCATGTATCATTAGGTGTGTTAGAGCAATGATTGACAAAGCGATCAAACAGGTATTAGTTGTTCAAATTAATGAAGAAGGGGGAATTGTGGGAGACGAGCTGAGCAGTCAGCAGGGCAGCAATACAGATCTGTTGATCTTAAAACCATGGGAAAGAACATTGTAGTTAGGGAAGGTAAACATTGAAACCGCAAGGAGCAAGACTTAACTGCAGAAGTTAAGCAAAGCATTGAGTTAGAGATAAGGAGAATGCTGAGGAGTTTCAATGCTAAAAATAGCAACCAGAACATAGAGTATATAAGCACGCTTGCCTGTAAAATAAAGGTCTTCGGTTGAATCCTCATCTGGAGTCCATGTCTCAATACACCACAGCTATATTCCTAGTAAAGGAGTTCACTAATATTGCTTCCTTTCTAATACAAAATAGACCTTATTCAGGATGCTCTTTTGTTTAAAATAAACAATAGTCTC
>WTSP01008950.1:0-15894 GCA_025331215.1 Actenoides lindsayi
GGTGATGTTATCAATGTATCTGAATATGTGATGTGATGGAGTAAAGAAAGTGGAGCCAGACTCCTCTTGGCGGTAGAGAGTGAAAGGAGGAGAGTCAACGGGCATGAACTGAAATGCAGAAACATCCATTTAAAGATTTTTTTTAAATGTCCTATTGTGAGGCCAGTCAAACACGGGAACAGTTTTGTTTGGAGACATGGTGCAGGCCTCATCCTTGGATGTAGTTAAAAAACAGCTAGACACAGACTTGACTAACCTGCTCTCACTGACCATATTCTGAGCCAAGAGCTTGGACTAGGTGATATCCAGAGGTTTCTTCCTAACGCAGCCATTCTGTGAGTCTGTAAAAACAACTATTTTTATTTTGTTACTTTGGCTCTATATAGTTCATTTAGCTATGAGTCACTAAACAGGATTGTTAGTTCATATATGGAGGATAAGACTCTGGGCTAACCCAGAGTCTGTGTCTTGTGAACAAGTGATGCCTTTTCTGTATAATCAAGGGAAATATTGGGTTTATTTTCCATTTCTAATTATAACTACATATTTTTTCTTTCAATGAGCAGCATTTTTCACACTCCAATTAAAAGTACGATCCCTTTCCCACTGCTTACACACACATAAACTTATGCCAGGAATAAAGAAGGAGGTTTTAGCAACATTATGAAATTGTGATTCTTGAAGCAGTCGAACAGGCTGAGTCAGCTCCAGTGCCTTTAGTTGAGTTATTTATTTATTTATTTTAATCCTAGCTTTCTACAAGCCATGCTTTCCCTCCTTCCTTCTTTCTCCCCATATCCCACAATTTCTGATGTGACTGTAAGCTGTGTGGAAGTGAGTTAACTTATTACAAATCTTAAGTAACCCTTTGTGAAAGTAGTCAGCTGCAGAGAAGAGTATCCACGTTCTGTGAAATACAGCAGTATGAATTCAAAGCTTGTCCAATGTAAAAGAATCGAGGGAGGAGAGTGCTTGGAGGGAACTGCTGGAAAAACTTGCATACAAGAAAGTGCAAATCTCAGAGTATTAATCAACCACAGGAGACAGAGATATAACTCTGAGTAGCATCAGATTACTCGGGGGGAGGGAAAAATGTCTTCTTAACATAGACAGGTGTATCTATATGTATGGATATGTTTATGAATGAGAGAGCAACAGCATGAAATCAGTTTGGAATTTGGAACACATCTCTTAGTTCATAGTTCCAGTCTCTTTACTCTTGTAGGTCCTGTATTTCACATTTGTGAAGATTCATTGTATTGTTGTTGTGCCCAGCAAGTGCTGCTTGCAAATCTCTTTGCTTCCATGGTTAGAAACATTCCTTTACACTATATTAATGTTTTTATCACTTGCTGTTTTGCAAGCATTCTTCTTGTGAGTTAAGATGGCTTATTGTTTTGTTCCTTGTGGTATGTCATCAGTCTTGTTTGCTCTTTGCTTTATACAGCCATTGAAGGTCTTCTCTTTGCTTGAGTTACTGATGTAAGGTAGGCTTTCATTCTCTTGAGAATAATAGCAGCACTTCTCAGTATTTTATGTATAGCACATTTTCATGTGCTGGACAGACACACCATGATCCATAGTATGCTGCATTAAACCTCAGTATTGCAATGTATATTGACTTTGACTCATCCATTATCCATTTAATAATTTCCCTATACTTGCAGTAATGTGTAAATCGTTTATGGACCTGTATTTGCCAAATGGGCTCAAAACTATGGGAGATGCAAAATCTGTATGTTGTTTTGAAAACATAGTAATTTTCCAGCTAGTCTGGGTTTCTATAACTTTTTCTGAAACACATCTCATTATAAGATTTTTAGAGCTGTACATAAATGATTATTTTGGATTTGTTCATGCCATCGAGATTGCTTGTCTCATTAGCTAGTAGATGTATAGTTTGGCCTTTTCTCCAAAGTTACTTTTTACTGGTTTGATTGTGTGCCTGTTAATTTGTGAACCCTGTCTGTCAGTCAGTGAACCACATGCATGCTGTCTGGTAAGCAGGATGCAGGCTGGGATGGATTTTGTTGAAGGAAGTCATACAGTGAAGTGAGCACCAGGTTTTTTAGTTACCTGAAATAGCCTCCTATTTCACAGTTTCCATAGAGCCATCTTTTCTATACAACTGTCTTACTGCTAATTATAACCTCTTATGAGCTTTTACAATCAGAGAATTCCCAAACTGTAACAAGAGGAAAGAAGGATTTAATAATTTAGAGAAAAATGATTGAGTGAAAGGGAAGGGAAAAACGATTACGGAAGACAAAAGTTGTGATGTGTATGGGGCTTTATGTGCCTTTGTGGAATGATTAAAATAATTTGGCTGCCAAATGAATCACGCTCCTCTTTTGTCATTCATGGATCGCTCTGCAAAGATAGAGCCTTTGTAATGAACAAGATCTTTTCAGATTAGAGCATCTGAGAAGCCTGTTCTGTTTTGAAATAAAATTTATTTTCAGCAGCCATATTCTCAATGTGTTGGACCTGTAAGAAGGAAGTACAGAAAGCAAAAAAATCTTGCAGTAGAATTTTGTCCCTGAGTTCAATGACACTTGGCATAGGCCAAGCCAAGATAGAAAATTGTCTAGATTACATTTGGAAATGGAATATTTGCCTCTCCTAGGCAAACCTATAACAAACTCGCAACAAACTGGTATTAGGTTGGTATTAGATTTAAGTAAGGAAAATAGAGGAACAGTGAAATTATGGTAGAGAAGTTGCAGGAGAATATTGTAATGACTGGCATCTTCTTGCTGTTCTGAACAGTTAAAACTGATTACCACTGTTAAAAAAAAAAAGGAAGAAGAAGAATGAAAAAGCAGCACGCAATGTTAAGATTTCTGTTGAATTACTAACAAGGCCTGAATTTGAGATGGGTGACTGAAAGGGAGTGAAACCATGGATCGAGGTTAAAAGGCTTGGATAGGGCACCATAGCCCAGGGTAATAAAGCTGAAAATTTAAGTGCTGTAAAAAAACCCAACAGTAAGATGAAAGTGGACTGGAGGAAATGCAATGTAATGCTCAAATCCAACATAAACTCTGCTGTGCTTTTGTTTTCTTCTGGGGCTTCTGGGGATGGTTTTTCTTGCATCTTCTTCCTCAATTATCACTCCTGTTGATAAGCATGTCTCTGTGGCTTTCTCTGCACACCATAAACTGTGTCTGTAGACATCTCTACTCCACCCGCTTCATAGAGGTTTAGAAGTAAGACAGAGTGGCAAGGTGAGTGAGAGCTGAAGGGATACATAGGAAGTTAAGAAGCACTGATGTTAAGCAGAATGGCTCTTAGGAGCCCCCCAGCAGGGCCCTCTGTCTGTTTGTACAATAGATGCCAACGTTTAGTACAAGTAGTGAAGAAATTTTGGATTAAAAAACTATGTTCCATGGCAATGTCTACTGGCAAAGACAGACAGCTATGTTTGTAATATTTTTTTGTCCTGTAGTGTTTTCAAATATGCCATGGTGACTTTATATTGATTTTCCCCAATTAGCATCCTTTAAAACTGCAGTCATTGGTGTAATCAAAATCGGTTCCTCTGATTTTCTTATGGGGTTTCACTTCTGACAGCTATTCATGGCTTCTCACAGCAGTTACTTTGCATAGCTTTGTTCTGTGGGATCTTTTATTATTGATGGTTTGTAGTATTAGCTTCATGGATTCGATCCAGAGCTCATGTAGTCTATTGTGTGCCCTTCGGATTGCACTGCTGCTAATAATAAGATGAATTTTCCTAAAGTTATGCTTTTCCTTGAACATTTTAATGTATGGCTCTGTCAATGTGTGTGTATCTCTTATCTATCTCCAGACCACACGCTGAATTTTCTTTCAGCCTCTGAGCAGGAGCAGAAAATACTGCAAACTGTATGGACCAGTGTTGTGTCTTAAAATGAAGTATCTATGGTGTTTGTTTATTGTCTTTTTCTTTTTTGAAACCTCACTTTTTAAAATGATATTAATAAGAATTAATAATAATTGCCTAAGGACAAAGCTTTTAGAGTTGAATCAGTAAAATGTGGTTGGGTTTTTTTTGCATCTATTACCTTTGCAGAGGCTGAGTGTCATTCAGAATTCTCTTTCCCTCTCTGTGGCAAGAGTGGTATGTAGGTTGTCTTCCTTGGTTGCCTCTAAAGATCAGAGTTAGTTATGACTGCTGTTTTGGATAGGCATGTCTGCAAATTGTACCGTTAGAACCTACTGGAAACACTTATTGTTCAAGTTGATGAATCTCTGTGCTAGAGCAACTCAGCATGCCTTCGTTCCGCAGCTAATTATACTTAAGGCCTCAGGGCTGCAAGTTCTCTGCATGTTAAGAACTGAACACTTGTATTATTCCAACCTTCTTTCCTCTGAATATCTGGTTAATAACTAAATAATGACTGCATTATTTAAAATTGTTCATGCGTTTATGTAACTTTGCCTTTAAAATGTTTAGTGATACCTCTAGTATTTGCTAACAGTAAAATAGATGTGAACATTCAAGAAGGACGTTCGCTCTCAAGTTTTGATAGCTGTTTAATGGCTGCTGTAGTGGCTTCTCTGACACCAGCATTTAACCAGTCCGGTTCGTACTGTTTGGTGACACTCTGAGCATAAAATATGCTAAACAAAGCTTAATGTTCTGCAGTACAACACTACCAGTGCAGATGGCAAACAGCAGTTTCATTCTTTGTGAACTTGGACCGCTTGCTCAGTGTTTGCATAAACTCAGGCACGATCTGATGCAAGGAAAAATAACATCTAGTTGTCTGTTTTCAGCGTAGCATGCCAAAAGCAAAGCTAGTTAATGACAATATGTTTCTGATTTGAGTTTCAGATTTTTTATTATTATTATTATTTTTTCCTTTTTGTAAAACATGAAAACATGAATGATTCAAACAACTGGTTTGTATGAATATAGTGTCCCTAAAATGATCACGTAAGTAGTGTCATCAGAGGATATCCTCAGCTTTATGGAGCTTGCAGATGAACTCAGGCTTTTGGTGAAGAAGAGAATGCTACTTAATATGGAAGTTATTTTACCCTTTGAAGTGGAATTGCAACAATTGTAATGACCAGCAGCTAGGAAGAGACACTCCCACTGAATTCTGCTGGAATTAAGAAGAAGAGGTGCTGTCGTCATTTTGCTGCCTTCTTGCAAACCTTGTAACAAGAACTGTGGAAGGAAATGTAACTGCCCTCTTTCCTTGAGAAGATGCTGACAAAAGCAACGAGGGTGAGGTAAAGGCTGCAGCAGTTTTTTTGCAGAAGCTATTTCTACATCAGTTTTATAGCCATTCTGCTAAAATGGGAAGAGTAACTCTTGCTGTAGTTTACTGACACAAATAACCTAACCCAGAACACTTTTACAGCTCAAAAGAATGCAGCATAATGCAATGAAAGCTGGTAACTCTTGAGGTGGTAAAATTCATCATGTAATGTGACAATGATCATCTTGGATGAGCATCTTATATCCTATAGGAATTCTTAGAAGCTACCTTTACTCAAGAGCAAAACTCTTTTCTGTACTCCTTTATTTTCTGTAAAAAGAGTTTCTGCCTACTCCCATGGGATGACCAGCTGACTCACAAAAGCATAAAACTTTACCATGTTTATTCAAATGCGATAGCCTGTCATATCAAACGCATTTTCTCCACAGTGTATTTCCACTTTAAAAGATCTTTAGTTCAGTAACTGTTTAATTTTTTTTATTTTTATGACAGAGTTCGTGAAGAAGATGATCTACTTGCTTTTTAAAAACAGAATAAATCTGGAATAGATTAATTGACATAGCCGAAGCCTGAGGCATAAGTTTAATTAGTTACTGGCATAGCTTCCACTGCAGCTATTATGCAGTACATACCTCAGGGAATGTTCATCTCAATGGATTTATAATGTCTTATGCTGCATGGATTTATCTTACCAATATTAAAGAAATGAGAGGAAGTGTTAGGGAAACTTCTTCATTAATTCCTGAAATTATGCTGGAATTTTTAAGCATATAGCTCTGGCTCATGATCTCCATACAATTTTTAATTATTTTTTTTTTTATTATTTTATTTTTATACTTTTTAGAAAAGGCTTTTGAAAAGGCTGAGACATTAGGGATTTATTACACTTCCTGAACAAAATCTTTCTCAGGTACCAGAGCAGTTGTTTGTTTTTGGAGGAAGTGTCTGTGTCTGTATACAGGAACATAGCATGGGTACAAAGCAGGGATTTGGTTTTGTGTTATTTTTAACAGAGTGAATCTGCAGTTTCTTAGTTGTTCTAAAAATGTTAGTTTTTATTAAATTTGTCCCCATCGCAGAATGGCAGCTGTTACCCTTGGACATTCTGGGGTCTGAATGCGTTTCAGTCTTCAGGAGATGCCTGGGAATTTACTCCAAAAGCAGGCATCACGATCTCCCTCTAAGTCTGCTTCCTCAGCACCCTGGTGGGTGTGTGCCTGGCTGCCTGGGAGCCTTCACAAGGCTGCTTCTTGTGTGCTGCCACACGTCTCATTCTACATCTGCACCCTGAGGAAAATGACCACTAGTTAGACTGGAGGAATGGATTTTTTTAAAATGGATACTGTTTTATCAGGACAAGGAAACGATCACTGGCATTTGGTCTTCCCAAAGGATTACATTTCCAGCGCAAAAATTCAAACTTGATTGGAAAGAAATTTTTTTGTGCTTGTCCACAATGTTGAGGTCCCAAAACTGGAGGCTGTAGTTTCAGGTCATGCCTGCAATGCCAGCTTGAATGTATGAGAAACGAAGCATAAAGTTTCCTATCCCTGGGACAAAGGGGAAGGTGAGATGATGTTAGAGAAGCCCGAGGATCTTATCACACTACTTAGAAAGGGTCAATGAAATAAAGTTTCCTCTCCCTTCTGGTTTGATAGAACGTGGAAAATTACTAACAGCTAGTATGCAGTATTTGGATTTATTTTTCCTTGTCTTGAAACTTCTTAAAGCCAGCTGTGAAGAAAACATCTTGAAATGAATAGTTTTGGAGACTTTGTGTTACTTCCATGGTTTCTGAATTTGCCTTTGACTAAGAAATGTCATGAACCCTGGAAGCCTGTTTACCTCTTCCTTCTTTTGAACTGTTTAGGTTGCACAGAAGTGGCAAACATATGCAAGTTCTCAGCTACTCCTTAACATTTTTTTCTACAGGGTGTGCCAGAGATTGTGACAGAATCTAGGCGTGAGGTGCGTTATTAACTATGCTTAGGTAGACATGGCCTTTTCAGGGTCTTGGACACCTCAAACAATTTTAGCACAATTTCTCCCCCATCTGTCTTCTTTAATCTGTGTTCAAGGAGCTCAGTTTTTTGTTCATCTGCCACTTTTTTTTTTTTTTTTTTAACTTTTTGGGTAGAAGATGAAGGAGTCAGAGTTGTACATCTCTTGTTTTTAAAATGACTGTTCTCTTGCTCATGTTCAAGCTGAAGCTATTCTTCAGACACTGGGGAAGAGATACAGATGAGTCATTCTCCTCCCCCCCCTCCTCTGCAGTGCTGCAGGCAGTTACTTGTGGCTGAAGGCTGAGCTCCCGAGACTAAGGGAAGCAACAGAAGGCAACTGGAGATGCTGTCTTTCAGAGATGGCTGGAGTATTTAAGTATACCATCAATGAAAATGATTGAAGAAAAAATATATTTTTTAATATGTCTGCTGTTAAAAGCCTCATTTTAGAGCACTGGAGACCTAGGAAATACTGGTTCAGGTTTGAGGATTAAGTATTAAGAAAGATAAGATCTCTCTTTGCTCTGTGAAATGGTTAGAAAAGTGTTTCTGGGCCTGGAAAACTGGTATTTGACATCATGGCTGCAATTCTGAGGCTCAAGATAGGAGCAAGACTGTAGTTCATCAATGTTAATGTGCGTGGTCACATCACTCAATGAAAGGTTAATTGTTTTAAAATAATTACCAACAGTCCTGTGATCTCATCCTTTGGTGTGAAAAAAAGAGACTTTTTTTTATTATTATTCCTTGTTTTTCTCTAAATTCAAATCCATTGAATTACAAATATTTCAACATGTAGGTGAATAAAGAAATAGTAAAGATTCAGGTGAATGAAGAGCATGTGGAAGACAGAAGTAGAAAAAACCACGGTCTTGCCTTCTGATTGGCTTTGAATGTCAGTCCTAATGTTTGCCATGGTGGAAGCAAGGGAGGTGAGGAAAGAGAAAGGTGATCTGTAGATGTCTCAAGAAATCCTCAAAGAATCTGACATCTCTAACTGTTATACAACAACACTTGTGACATCTTGTCTTTGGGGTAGAATTTACTGTAAGAAATGCCTTTGCCTGGTTTTATTAGTGCTGTAGACTAACCAGTTCACATACTAAAAGTAAACATAACAATTCAAGCTGTACAAGCGTCTTTGTAAAATGGTCACATGTGCCATGTACAATTGGTATGAATGACTCTCCTTGGCCAGCCTTTTGTAAACACTGTAATTTACAGCTAATGAATGTGGTTTCTGCAAGAGAAATGCCTTTTCTCTTTTGCATTTAGACAAATAATACACATTTTTAGATTAACAGGGTAGGGATCTAGCTGCTATGGGGTGATTTGAGGGTCTGAGGGGTTTCAGGAAGCTCAGACGGCATGTCTTCATGTTGTCACAGGAAATCTCAGACTTTCATATTTTAAATTGACATGGCTTGGATCCTGCCAGCTTTAGGTGCTGCCTGCCTGCATCTATGAATCCAAGGCAGTGTTCCTGAAGAGACAGCGCCCTGACTGTGGCTGCAGGCAGAGAGTAGGTGTGTCTGGGGTGCACTTGGCCGTCTGTTTGCCTTACTTGAAGTTGTGACCAAAGAGGTGGTGGTGAGCAATGACTGCTGTGTTTACTTGACCTTTCAGCATAATACTTTTGGATATGCTAAAGTTTCTAAAGGTTCAGAAGTTTGTAGAAACTCCTGAGAGCATTATCTCTATACTTGTGACCCATGAGAGTTCCTTGTCTTTGCTTCTTCCCCTTCTCACTTCCTCCTCCTCCTCCTTCTCGTCTGTTCTAGAGAAACCACTCCATTAGGCAACTGTTTGAAACCTGCTCAGGGTGGTTACCTTCAGATAGCTTGTGCTCAGTGTGGACTGTCAGTTAGCTGTAAGTGTGGAGCAGTTTGAATTGAACTCATACTGAGAAAACAAAAATAATAAATTAACCTACTGGATACACATTTTCAGATTTTTCTTAAAAAGCAGTGTAGCAGTTGAGAACTAATAGTGATGCAGACAGGGATAAATCAGCAATTAGATTTGGAGCTTTCAGCTCTCTTTTAAACTGAACTGTGCTTTTTAGAAAAGCAAGTTTTGGGGGTTTTTTTTGGTTGTATTATAGATAAAGTTATTTCATTGATGTTGGGAAGTGTGTCTTGCTAATAAGTTTGAGTGCATATATTTTTTCGTAATTTACTAGAGAAAAAGGGCCTTTTGCAACATCTGAATTCCAAATTTTATTTTATTTTATTTTTAGACATCTTTGAAGAGAACAAGCTATACTAAAGCCTGGTCAGTGGTGCACTGATGCCACTGAGAGGTATTGATCTTTAAAAAAAAAAAAAAAGACATAGGGAGGGCCAACATCCCAGTCACGGAGGATGATTTTTTTGTGGGAATGTTTTAGAGAGAGTGAGGAGAGAGAGACAGTAGATGCCCAAGTGTTCTTGCTAGGGCACAGGATCTTGTGGTGCATTTTAAAGTGTTTAATCTCATTTGGAATGTCTGGATTTAAGCAGTCCATTCACTATTCTTCTTCATTCACTTCCATTGCTGATCTGGTTTCAGTGTGCTCATTCAAGAGGTGGAAACTGCCCTGTGAAGGAGGTTTTTTTTCTGGGTGCAGTTGGTCTTGTGTATTCTCCCACCCTCAGCCTTTGTGGAAGCAATGTATAGGAATGGCTTTGAGATCAGTAGAAGTTACTATTACCCTATGGCATGAGTTCAGAGTAGCCTGCATCAGCGTGTGTGAATACACGCAAGTGGGCAAAACAACTGGTTAGGATGGTGTCATGGTTTCAAAATTCTCTTTGCATGAAAAAGAAAGGAACAACCAGTTTTGAACAAAACCTGGGATGTGGGTGCGATCAGAGCTGAAGGCCTTTGTTTGGGGCTGCAGAGCATTTGTAAAACAATGTCACTTTAACTGAAATATTTGTTTTGGACATAAATAAAATAAAAAATCCTGGGTATCTGGGAGTCGACAGTTAGGGCAAAAAGGATGAGAGGTATGTGGGTGGGCTGGAGTCTGCCTGAGCTGGAAGATGGATTTGCTGGAGTTTTTACTCCTGTTTAAATATTTATTAGAGGTCCTATAAAGAAGACCTTTTGAAAATAATCATGCAAACTGAAAGTATTCATTAGGATACTACCCACAAAACGACATACTTAGTAGTGGAATGGCTTTGTGCCTTTTTTCACCAGGAATGTACCCAGTAACTACTGAATGAAACATACAATTAACCAGTTGTTCTGGGGAGTTCTCTCTTGTGGGGACCAGTGTGTTGTCTTCTGTATAGCAAAGAAATGATGAATTACTTATGGTTAATTTCTAGATCATTTTTCTTAAGGAAAGTCTGGTTGTTTTGAAACCACTTTAGTTAAATAAAAATGAAAATGTTTTCAGTTGGGGTATATTGTACCAGCTTTTCACCTGAATGGAGAGATGAACCAATTGCAACTACTGCACATCTTCTGTGTGGAGTAAAATCCTCGCCTCCACTCAAAGTAATGCTATAATTTCTAATTAAATGGAAACAGAACTTCACCCTTAAATGTAAGTAGATATACTCTAAATGCAAGTAGAATGGTGATTAAACAGTGGTTAAAAACAGAACAAGGCCTCTTGTCAAAGTAGATGTGTGTATGTTATTTTTGACTTACTCTAGGTCACAGAATAGATCCAGATCTCTTGGTGTTTGAGTTTACAGGTCTTTCAGTATAATTTATTTATATGTTACAAAAATAATTCAGCTAATGCTGCTTTCCTTCAACTGTGGAGTTGTACACAGAGATGTCAGAAGAGCAGTGCGGATATTTTGAAGTCAGACAGAGCACAGAGCGTAAAAAAAAAAAGCAAAACACGAAAACAGTCTTTGTGTCCTGGCCTCAGTAAACTGTGGTTTGCTGTCTCCCTGCTTTTGGCTGTAGCCATTGGAAATTAAGAGGCTAAAAGCAAAGCTGGCAGAGAGAAGAACCACCTGTGGCTTTTGCCTAGAGCATATTACTGGCTCCAGTGCTGTCAGGAGGGGAGAAGAAAAGCAGCCCCAGTGTAAGGCCATATTGGGCAGGGCCTCCAGGTGAGGGGCCTGCTGCTTCTGCACACCTCTGAGAGCTCTCCTCATCAGCTCAGGTTTTGCTCTACAAGATTTAAAGGTGGCTGTTTAAGGGTGTTTTAGAAGGAGGGCTTTGGCTTGTTAGCTTGATAGGGCATCGGGTTTTTTGTGCTTTAAAAAAATGCTCTCTGCTTCTTTTCAGATGTTATTCAAGTTATTGCTCTTATGATTTAAAAAAAAATAAATTAAAAAAAATGCCGCACCCAAACAAATAATAATAAAAAACCCCACATAAAAACCCGACAACAGAAAACTTCCTCCCTTGTTTAGCATAAAATTATTCCTGGCAGATCTTAGCTTATTTATTCTCATGATTTATATTTCTGATTAAATAGTTCCTTCCCTTCCTGTTATTTTACTATTCCTTCCCCTCTGATGTATTTTTAGAGAGCAATCATATATATTTTCAACCTAGGAAACAAGCCAAGCTCTTTTGATTTCCTCTTTTAAGTGTCCTCTCCTTTCCACTGATCCTCCCAACCCTTTGCTTTACCTCCATAAGTATGATTAGTCCTTTCTTTACTGCAGAATTTGTACAGCACTTCTGGAAAGGCCAGCTTACCTAGGACCTATTTTTACTTTAGCCTTTGATTTACATCGTAACAGACTGTTTTTCTATAAGGCTCCTGCCTTACTCTAGCCTTTTCATTTCTTTATTCAGGCTCCTTATCTTGTTTCAGATGCTTTCCTTCCCTTCCTCCTGGCTCTTTCTTCTCTTAAGCTTCAGCCAGTTCCTGATGTTCCCTTCCTTGTTAGGTATGACTGCCCCTTTCTTTCTCCCACTTCTAGATCTTCTTGTCATCGTTTGTCAGCTGGGCCAGGCCTCCTCCACCTCTTTCTCCTGGCTTTGTGTTTCCTTCCCCACTACCCATCCTTGCATCCCAGGTCATCATCCTGACTTTGATCTGCTTCGCCCTACACTTTTTGCTTCCTTCCCCAAAAAGTTTTGGATCCAGATCCTTATTTCTATATAAATGTTTTTCCTCCCTCAACACATTTGTTCCTCCAACGTGATTTTGGATGATTTCCTTCTGCTGCAATACTAGCATGAGGTCACTGGAAGCACAAAGCTTATTCTTGGTGTGAGTTTCTGTGCTGGGCTTCAACCCTGCCTGGTACAGCTGAGAGCTGGTGTGAGAGAGTTTTGCCCTCCTTGCAGCCTTGTAGTAAATGCACTCGAGCATCCCAGCATGTGCGGTGTGGTTTGCTTTAGGTTTGGGTAGAGGCTTCAGCAGGGTCAATGAGGATGAAAGCTGTAGAGACCTTAGCAAGTATTCCTAAATCTGTGAGTTGTGTATCTTGTTTAAGTTTCAAATTTTTTTTTTACCTTATTTGTCAGATTTTTTTCTGGATATCAAAAAGCATATTCCTTGTAGAAATATTACCCATGGTAATAATTAAAGGCATGGAATATTAAACATGTCTTTAAGTGTGTGGTTTTGTAAAGATTTAGGATTTTAGGGTAGTTAAAACTACTTTATCCTAAACTTCTTTCCTAGAAATAGATGTTTGTTAGAAATAAAAAAGAAAGATTTTTGCCATTTTTTCTTTTTAAATCTCAAACGTTTTAAATCTCATTTGGCTATATAGACTTAAAAACTTTTAATAACTAGATAAAGATACTTAATACAATAGGAAATAATTTGCAATAATGGAGAGTACTACTGTTAACCTGTGCAACTTGTACAAGGATAAGTTACATTTTCAAAGAGACAAAAGCACATCAGTTTTGTTGTTGAACTTGTCTTTTTACATAAAACATAGCTTTGGACAAATGAAAATGAAGGAAAATAAGTATTTGTACAAAATAAATGTTGCCCTATTTATAATTCTAGCAAGCCATTAGGAAAAAACCCCACACTGCCACATCAGCCAAATTATATAGCTTTGTTTTAATACATGATTCATAAAATGAAATAAGTTAAAAGAAATAAAAAAGATTAGATTCCATATACAAAATATCAACAAACAGCTAAAGATATATTAGATTTTTAGTGGGATATTTTATTTATCTAGTATAAAACTTAGAACTAGTGACAGGCATTATTACCTCTGGGTATGATCTGTGTCCACCTGCCAAATAGTTAGTAACTGTTTGCTCTAAATTTGATTCTTCTTATTTTATATTTATACCGTTAGCTGCTGTGAATTAAGTAAAATCTTACTTCCTACAAATATTGTACTGCTTGTCCTGTTCATGACATACTTTTTCCCAGTTTGTTCAGCATCGTGTATGTATTAAACCATTAGCTCTTGAGTACTAGGGGTCCAGCTTGAAATGCAAATGATGTTAGTGCTGGGTTACATTTTTTTCTGGAAGGATAAACAATCATGAAGCAGCAAAATGTATTTCCTTAGATGCCACCAAAAAAAAAAAAATATCTCCCGAGGCAACAAATAGATACAGTAGTGACTGAAATATATCTGCTTATTGCTTGGCAGAGATAGTACTGAGCCACCCTTACAAAATTTGCACTATTCCAGAACCCACTAAATAGATTTAGAGGCACATAACTTTTATGAGGGAAGTAATTGCATTACAAATATCCTGCTTGAATTTACTCCTTGGCGCAAACAGTTTAAAGATGTTATGAATCGCAGAAAAAGCAATGAAAGCCAAAATTAGGAATATTTTATGTGCTTTGGCAGTTCTTGTGCGTAATGAACCTGAACCTTTTCAACTTCAAATAAATAAACGTGTGAGTATTAAAGGTAAACAAACAAACGAAAAATAAAAATACTTGCTTGCACAGATGAAATCTTTCTTTCCACTTTTGACAGTATTGTAAATCCTTTCTTGTTTCTCAACAGCATGGACCCTGATATAAGATTTCACCTATATGCCTGGGCATCACAAGGAATGCTATAATAAGAGGACTTGGAATTACTCTAAGCCTTTTTTTTTGGACAGGCTTCCCTTTTGTGAAATGAAGGCATATTTTTATTTTTAATTTTCTTTTCCATTCTAGATGTCTGTCTGTCTGTCTAGCACATTCTAGTACTGTCTGACCTGGCAACAACAAGGTCCTGAGCTCTGTTTTCATTCAACCAGCACTGTTACTGCTGGATCCTTCAGTTGAACTTGGAGTGAGCTCCCAGAAAGCCTCTGGATGTTTATTAGAGCAAAATGGTGCAAACTATTTGGGCTGAGGAGGTGGGAATTGACTGGCTTTTTAGTGGTGGTGATAGAAGGCTTGTTTTTCCCTTGAGATGGTGAATGTGTCTGAATCACCATAATAAAGTGCTTCAGGGTTGTTTCACAATCTGTGGTTGCTGTCCCACTGCACATGAAAATAGACATTATTGTTGTTTCCATGTTCTTACAGTTTCTCAGGAGTCTGGGAATGCATTTTTCATCTCTTACACTGTTTTCTTCCCTACTTTTTAATTCTGAGGCATAAGAGATACTGAAACCCCCCATGTTTCTTTAGGCCCTCTTCAGTGACCTGTGTTGCTGTGTTTGCCATTTGATACAGGATATGTAAAATCTTCCACAGAGTGCTCAAGATAGGGAATACGCAATCTGTGTCTTGGGGGAAGAGGAGTTATTCTCACTGTAGCCCAGCTAAGAGCTCTGAGGTGTTATCTGAATGAAGCATCTTAGTAACAAGGGAGATTGGAAGCACAAATCCTTTGCATCCACATGGAATCTTAATTGACCAGTTTAACTGGGAAGAAAACCAAACCCAAGTAACTGTGTCAGTGCTGCTTTTTTTGAGTAGAATAGGCTGATGTTATGACCTAGTAGGTTAACTCTATTGTATGTTGCTATTTACAGGGATATTTACAATGTTTTTAAAAACAAAAAAAACCCAAACCCTGTGTAAGTTGCAAAATACCAATATAGTGTTATTATATTATATACATGTAACCAAAAGAATCACAATGTACTCTATGCCCAAAAGGAACAATTGTTTCTTGTTCTATGAACTCTCTGATGGTGCTGGAAGGACTGCCGAGGCTTTTCTTTTCTGAATATTTTCACATTCATGTGGCAAAGCCAAAGCTACTGTCAAGAAAGAAGCAGCTAATATGTTAGCAACACACACAGTAGCCACTTTCCTTAAAACTTCATTTCTGCTCTCCCTGTTATTTGGGAAAGGGTTGCTGTGTAAAAGGCAGTAGTTTATTTGGCCAGAAACCAGTTTTCTAGTTGGCTCGCTGCGAGGCTGATGTCTCTGTGGAGTCAGTGTTTCACAAAATGATTTCTGCCTTGTGCTCACATTCCCATTCCCACTGCCACAGCTTGCCCAGATACAGCAGCTGCAGGGCTGAGACAGGGAGGGAGACTTTCTCCAAAGATCTTGGGTGCACACTTGGGCTGGTAGCACATGGCAGTCATCTAGATTTATGTCCTAGAGATATTAAAGTGATTCAAGTGTGCTAGTGTGTAGTATGTTTTGGTTCTGCTAGACTTTCAGTGGAGGTAGTATTTGTAGCTGTAGTGATACAGAAGCTATGATAGTGCAGAATATGTATTAGGGAATGAAGAGGAAGTGTTACACCATGTAATCGGCGTAATTCTCCCCCCCCCCCCCCCTTTTTTTTTTTTTATAGTCTAGTACAGCATACTACATTTGT
>WTSP01008950.1:16478-36196 GCA_025331215.1 Actenoides lindsayi
CCCAAAGGGCAATTTTTTATCAAATTTTCCCCCCAAAAATAAATTAATTAAATAAATATTTCCCCCCCCCCCCCCCCCTTTTTTTTTTATAGTCTAGTACAACATACTACATTCGTATCACTTTCTAAAGAGGCAATTTGTTTGAAATTTTGAAGAAAATGTTGCTCTATTCCTGAATAAAGGAAAGTTTGTAGTAATGAAATGTTCATATGGATATCTTATCCAGCTTTAAGAAAAGTATTTTCATAATTTTTACAAAACTTACGTATTTCTAAAAATTTGGAAATGTCTGCTCACATAACTAAGATTCATTACTCTGAAGAAAACTAATTTGCCTGTCTTTGAGACATTATGGAAAGAATCAATGATTCACCTATTAGGCATACTGCATGGTATTTCTGAAAAGAATTTAAAAGGAGGAGGAGGAGGCCTACCTGAAGAAGCCTAGTGTTAACTGCAAAGGTCTCACAAGTGATGTTGCTGATCAGGATCTGTCAAAGCTGTGAAGAGTTAATAGTGAAGAACATAAGCAATGAAATGCATTTTCAGTTGGTTGACCTTTTAAATTATTTGATATTTCTTCTAGTGTTATTTTTAAATGAGCCTTCCTTGAAAATACGATGCCAGTATCCACTTTGCCAGCATCCAAACTCCACTTTGCTTTATTCTACCTTCACCCAGTTTTAGTTTTAGCTCTTTCTCTCCCCTCTTTTTTAAATTTTTTTCTGTCAAAGCATTTGTCAGATGGCTAAGTGCTGTCAGGATTCTGAAGCAGAAGCAGTGAGATGTCCCTTGTTGTGCCTCAGGGATTATTCGAAGTAGAGTAATTAGGGGAGGGAGGAAGAATCTGGAGATAATATCCTGAAATATATCTTAAGACCAGCCTGAAAGGATGGGCCATAACCTTGGTATCTTCTGTGCTTATTTTGGAAGGGTTCTGGGAAGTTCTTATAGTTAAGCTGCAGATGACTGTCCATGTGAGATTCCTCTTCTGCCCACGCTACAAGTTTTTCCTTTCTCTGTAACTAATTAACTCTATAGCTGGTTCTATACATGGTGGCGTTTATAGCCTGCAGAGTTAAAACTCAGTTAGTAACCATGGCAGCTAACAATGATCCCGGGTGTCTGGCAGCCTTTCACCAGTTCAGCACATTTTTTAAGCTGTAGGATTGGGTTCCTGGTCTGTGTTAGCAGTTTGATTGTCCCACAGCTCCATCCTAGTGCAGTAGGACAGCTTAGAGTGCATTTCCTAGTGGATTTGGATTATTTTTTTTTTGTGCGTGTGGAGCCTGAACCTTCATACCTAGTCATAAAGGTTAAAGAAACACACCCAAAAACTGCTGGGTGGACAAAGCTTAGCCTAAAACTTGTTGCATGACTAGTTGTGGATTATTGAAGTCCAGCAGAGGAATCTTTGGAGTATTGCTTCCTCCATGTTACAGCCTTGCCAGTAAAGCATGGAGACACCTACTTCACAGACAGCTCAGTTTGGGTCTAGAGGAATTCACTTAGTGCCTCATGGAAGAGAAAAAGGCAGGACTCCTTTTGGCTGTTACATGTGTGCTTGAAAAGCTTTGGCATGGTGGAATAAAGAATTACTCTGCAGATTTTTAAAGGAAGGTATAAAATGTATGTCCTGGTTTATGGCTTATATTTTATCTGTTGTGTTGCTTAGCTGTTGCCTTCTTCAGCTGCTTAGTAAATCTAAACACAAATTCTCTGGTTAAAAATACATATGTTTTCCATTCTTACGCCAATCAAATTTCCTTTCTGTGTCTAATAGAAGGGATTGTATCTGTTCCATTTAGCACAGTGATCTTGGCTCTCCCTTCAAGCTCATTTTGAAAAGCAGAGGGCTGCTCTGGCTTTTAAAAGGCTATGGCAAGAGGACTGAAAATTCTCAGATAACAGTTATATTTCTGTATAAGGCTTGCATTAGCAAGGTAGTGTAATAGGACTGCCAGTGCCACAGACTTGGTCTTTTCTTGGTGACCAAAGAAAGTACAGTTTACTTGCTTCAAATTAGTTCATGTAGGTGGTAAGTACCATCATCCCAGTATGAAGACAGAGCTTAACACTTTAAAATAAAGGAGCTACTGTAGCAGTGGTCTGTCTTGTCCAGTGCCCTGTTTACAGCACTCAGCAGTAATGGATAGTTGAGAAAAATTCTTCTGAATTAACCTGTCACAGGAGTGTTTCTTGTTATGTCTCAAAATGGGAGTAACTGCCTTTAAACTTTTTTATTGTTGTTGTTTTATATATGATATTGTATAACCTGAGAGTTCTGGCCTCGATGCTTTGAATATCGAAGAAGTGCTTTGAATATCTACTTCCAGTGCCCATCTGGCTCTTTATTATAGATGTAATCGCACTGGTTGAGTAGATACGCATCATCTCTTCCATTTATTTGTATGAAAATTGGGTTGTGATCTCATCTCCCTGACTCCTTGCTTGATCTCTCTTGCTCAGGAAAAAATCTTTGTGAATGTTAAGAAAAGAAAGTCCTCTGCCTTATTTAAGTTGCCTTTTTCATTGCTAAATTAGGTCCTACAGCTAAGCTGACTGTCACTTATAATTTAAATGTGACAAAAGAGGTGGATTTGTTGACCGCTGAATTGCATTTAGTTTTATTACCTTGAGAAACTGTAGGACAAACCAAAATTATAGTGGTTGTTAGAATCCATAGGGTGCAGAAGGATAGTGTAACATCATGTCTGCCTTTTTGATTAACATCATGTGGGAATCACTGAGTTGATGTTGCCCACAACCTACCTTTAAGTAACACAAACTTAAAATCCTGTAATTTGGATAATCATTTGTTTTCCTGAGCCACGAGGTAGGGAAGAATGAGATGCATATTACAGTTTGTGGGTACTGTTTTACAAGTCTGTTCAGAAGAGCTGCATTTCTGTTATTGAAGGGGAGAAGTGCTGTAGAAGGGAACAAATGACACCAGTGATACTGTTTTGAAATGTAGTAATAGGTTAGCATTAGTTTTCCCAAGGTATTTAACTATTTGTGACTAAGTGTGCAATATATGCTGATAGAAGAAATGTATGGATAAAAGTTAAAAACGAAAAAACAAAGAAAACCTGTTGAAAAAATGAGTTTTCAATGACTGAGCTTACTGAATTGGTAATACTGATGAGGTCTTTACTTCCTAGCAGGCCAGGTAGTGTTAATCTATATTGCTCACTGTTCTTTTTAACTCTACCTTTGTTTTCCCAAGTAATCACTTAAAAAATACATCAGAAAGAGAATATTCTATATGTAATTCTAGGAGAGAAATGCTGTGAATATGCTTCCCCTGCTCATTGCAGTAGTGTGCTGTAATGGAGTTGAGCTTTCCTGTATTTACCCCTCAGATTCCATGTGTACAAAGCTACAGGTGTTAAATATTTTTCACACAAAAATATAGGTGCTAACTTTAACTTGCTGCTGTCACTCAGTGCTGTAGCTGCTGTCCTTCAGGAGCAGGGACTCTGTGTCTCAGGGAAGTGACTGGGCAGAGGTAGAGGTGGAACAGTTTATTATTTTTCCTTAGTGATCAATTTGTATCTTATATGTCTTTTTAAATTTATTTATTTATAGGTAGATAAATATATAGATTAAGTAATTTGCAAATTCACTCCCTTCTCTTTCAAAACTCTTGAGTTCATAAAACAATTATAATTAATACACTGGATTTTAGTCTATCAGTGTCTGCTGACTTATGTATTCCTGCTGCTCTAGATACAGTGCTTGGTTTGCCTGACTTGTGGCTCTGCTAGGACATGTTTTGTATGCAGCAGCCTAACCTGTGGAGCGACTTGCTTTTCTAGAGAGAGAGGGAAGGAGTTTCCTTTTCCACCAGGTCTTTGACTGGAGTTGATGCCCAACCTGCTGGATTGTTAATCCCCGTTTCAGTGTCCAGTTCGCTTTTCAGTACTTGAGTTCTTTTCTCTACTTTCCCCTCCTCTTAAGTCTTGGTTGTTATAGGAATAGTGAGTTCAGTGACAAATTTTGCTCTTTCTTCTCAGGTACCCCATATAACTAGATGAAACTTGTTAGTGGGACTACTGTAGACATGCCTGCTATTGTAGGAGTTGTATTTCTTTCCCTTTCAAGAGGGCAGCCTCCTGTTGTAACGCATACTTACTGGCTGGAAAGAGGCTTTTACAAGGGTGTTTACTGGACTCCGGTATAGTCTTAGGAAATTCAAAAGTCTCTGTCCCAATCGCCAGCTTCTCTGGAAACTTTCTTAGTAGTTACTCTAGCTGTGAATTTACAAAAGACTACCTCAACACGCCAGGGAAAAAACTGCATGGTTTCTGCTGGGTACATGGTGGATACTGCCTTGTACAAAAGTTAGAAATGTTTGGAGGCTTTCTTCCTAGTCTGCTGGACTTGAATCTCAGATGTTTTCATTAGTTTTGGATCTAATTCAGTGAATGTGTTTCCTTTTAAAAATACAGGATTGGTTTTATTTTCTTACCAGATAACCTCTGTAGTTTCAGAGGGTAGAAGGCACAGTGCTGTGTAGGAGGATAGAATACATTTATATTGAAGGGTTCTTTACCTGCACTGCATGTTGCTTTCTTTTTTCCTCTCATTTCTTTTCATTCCCATGCCCTACCCCACTGCAATTTTGAGGATTCCTCTGCTTTTTTGCATCTTAACCAAAACCTTCTGGGCTTTGATGGCTGTTTAGTTAGCCTAGCAGATCTGATTTCACTCATTTTAGAGTTTCTAGCGCTAAAAGGGGAGTTGCACAATGGGCTTCTCTTCTGCCCCTGAGCAAATAGGATGGACAGAAAGTAAAGTTTTATTATGCACAGGCTTTGGAGCTGGTTCTAGTATCTTTGGCCTGTTTGTAACAAAAAATCTGCTTTAGAAATTATCATCAGCTTGATGTGGATATATTATGAATAGAAGCTGCATCTTCAAACCTGTATCTCAATTTCTGAGCCTTATTTTTTGTTGTTGCTAGGCTGTTCAATACGTTAATGGTAAAAAAGTGTCTCATGGCGGTTTTAGTGTTTGCCTTCCTGAGATTCAGTGTTTCAGCAAGGTACACATCCAGCATAAAGATTATAAAGATAGCTGATACAACACTGGTAAAAGTGACATTGCTGCAACAGGCAAATGTGACATCTGGTTGTGGTCAGATACACGTGCTCTCGGGTGTTGTTTTGTTGTTTTCTGTGACATCTGGATAGTGCAACTCTGGGTTTACTTCCTTTAATAATACTTTCCTCTGCTATGAAAAGCCTCTAAATATATATATAAAGCTAACTTTTCATATGTAAAGTAACAGGATGAGAATTACCAAGCAGTTTTTCTTGCTAGTCTTAAACCCTGTTGTATCCATTGCTCTTTGCTCCGAAAATGGAAGACTTCTTGAGTCATCCAGCCAGTCACTGGCTGTTGTTACTGCCTGGTTGGAGTTAACAAGTAATGCTCGTGATGTCAGCGTTGCTAATTCTGCTTCAGACTGGATCACACAGGCGTGGTATTGAGTTCAAGATGTTAAAATCTAACTAACCACTTCTGTATTTTGTAGCATTGAAATGGGATAACTTTTTCAAGGAAAAGATGTGAGAAAATTTGGGCAACTTTCACAAATTTCATGACTCAGCTGGATTTCCCAGCTTCGTCTTACAATCTGTTTGGCCAGAATTTCTACTGGTCATTTTTAGATTATGATTATTTTCTAATGTATCCAACAGACACTCGCTCAAGCAATGACTGGGGAATAGGATTGAAAAAATCAGAGTGTTCTTTAGTTAAAAAATTCAATTAAAGCATCCGCTTAATTGGACAAGATTAGATTTATGAAATAAAGCTTACGAAATGAAATGGAGTATAAATGAGTGCCAATTGACTACTGTCTTGCCTTACACATTCTCAAAAGTATTTTGCATATACTAGCAATTTAGATTTTTTTTGTTGTTGTTATTTAATACACTGAACAGTTACACAGTTTTGGTATTCATTTATATGAAATAATTTCCTAAGACACTATTCACTGGAGAGCAGTGGAGTCTGAAAAATATTTGGGATCAAAATAGTCTTCAGGGCATTGGATTTTGGACATCTAATGTTAAAATAGGGGAAGAAGTTTCTAAAATGTGATGTGAGAAGAGACTGGAGGTAAAATTTAGCTGTACTCTTCAGAGGGTTCTTTAAAAATTGCAGATGTTTAGAAAAGTGCTAAGAAGATTGATTTTAATTTTCTCTGGTTTTATTTAGTTAACCTGATTTCATATGAGATATGTATCTCTGTGTGTAAATTAAGAACATGAGAGAAATAGTTATGATAATTCTTGTGATTTAATAGAATTTTCTACCTTCTTTTAAAAATGTGCTATAAATTTTGAAGAACTGGTAAAAGTATTTGACCAAAGATTCTTACTGAAATCAGCTTTAGCGATGTTTCTGTAATAGTTACTTAAGAAGTGTAAGTTGTGGCCAACTGTCACCAGTTTGGAGTGAATGAAAATAAATATCCAGAGACAAGAACAGAGTTATGATTTTGTGAAAAAGGAATAGGCTGCTTTTCCTGTATTCCTTGCGTACTTCAGAAATCTGGGTAAATATTTAGAGGTGCTGCTGATCTACCAGGAAAACGAAGAAACTAAATGAAAGACAGTCTTACTTTCTGGCCTTAGAAACATCTCTGTATAGAAAATTACTTTTGAAATTTAAATTCTGAATAGGAAGAACTTCAGAAATAAACTAAGACAAATCGGTATATACATAGGAGCTCCTTGAGAACTGCATATATATATATATATAGATCTTGTAAATAGATTTGAATAAAAATAAAATTGGAAGCCTGGGAGAGAATTTCATATTACTGAAAACAGAACTGCTTTATTTTTCATTGCTGATCAGTTAAACTGTCTTACTGAAGATAGTGTATTGAAGTACAGGAGAACATGAGAGAACAACGAAATCCTATGCCATGTGATAAAGAGGGAAAAGGGAGAAGGTGAAATACTGGTTTTGATAATCTTTGTCTTCAGCCTTTGTTTTCCAAATGGCAAATGCCTTTCTATTAAATTGTCACAGGTGTTAATGTTAAAGGGTGCTTGGTTCTACTTAAGGATTTGTGTAACTGTGTAAATAAATGGAGACCAGACAAAGCCTTTTGACCTGTGTGTGTATTTAATAAATATTTAATAATTCAGGAAACATGGAATTGACCAGTACTTGGCCAGTACAGCTCTTATTATACTCAAACGTCTTTTTTTTTTTTTTCTTTTTTTTTTGTGGCTTCTTCTTGTTATCGCACATTGATCTGTGTGGGTCTGGCCACAGTGAGTGTGAGGTAAAGCTTATTTAGCTGAGGAAGTGATTTTTAATTTTTTTTTTTAAAGCATCATAAGTAATAATGATAAACATGATTTTAAAGAATTTAATATGCTTTAAAAATGTTGGTTCCTGTAACTGATAGAATTGCAGGCCTTAGCAAATCGACTAGTAATTACCAAACATGTCTGATCATACCAGCTACTTCCATCCCCCCTTTATAGCTGAGGGCTCTTGCTTCAGCACTTCAGCTGTTCAGTGGGCTCATGTGACTCTTGTCACTGTTCACACTCTGTTCAGTACTCTAGAAAAAATAAGTCCAAAGCAAACAAACTCTTTCCTCATGCCCTGTAGTCTGTGCCAACTTAAATTTAGTCATAGCATGGATGGTAGATAATGAAATATGTGTTGAAAGTGTCTAGGTTTGAAAAATGCCTGTAAATACTTACAAATTCAGTGTAGTCACTGACTGTGCAAAACTTACGTAGTGGAGCGACAGAAGACATATGAAAAGTGGCCAGCAGCAAAATGTAGGATCAGCCAATTCCCTTCAAATGACTGAAGGCTAAATGGAGATACTATTATAGGCAAGTATGAGTTTCATCTCAAATGGGTACTGGCTACAGCATGCCCAAGTTTCTTTTCATCACTAGCAGGTATAGTGATCTGCTGGGATATTGACCAACTTTCACATCTTTACATTTACCACGACTTACAGGTTAGTCAGTGTCACCTTCCCACCTCAGCACTTGTATGTTGTATGATACAGTGCAGACACATCCAGACTGGTTTGTATAGCACCAGCTTACAACTACCTGTCCACCTTTCCAGCTTTGTGTGGGGGTTTCCTTTCAGCTGTGGACTTCAAGCTACTTGCCAGGCCCTTGGATCTAATGGTTGCTGCTCACTTGCTTGCTCTGCATTCATGTTTCTCTTTTCTTAGTAGAACATCCTCAACAGGCCCTGTTTCTCCCCAGTCTTCTATTGGGATTAAAAGGGATTGCATCTCCTTTTATGCTTTTCAGTGTATCATGATGTGTATTTATCCCTGTTTTATTTTCAGTGATATCTGTACCGAGTCTGCCACTTTTGTGAATTCTGGGAATTGTCCATCAATTATCCTTGTCTAGAGTGGTTACTTGAATTTCCTGAAGCAGTCTGTTAGTTGATATGTGGTTTTCGGTATACTGTGAATAAGGTAGAGCACACCTGTGGTTTTGGTGGGGTTTTTTTAACTACTGCTGTGCAGGTTCTCCTAGATAACTTTTATATTTTTCAATATTCTTCTATCTCGCCTGGATATCCAAGGAAGAGGATTCACAGTGTAAGAAGTGCTGGCAAGTTTCAGGTCTTGTTTTTCCTGAGGAAATAAAGCTTATTCAGTATAGATCTCTTAAACCACAGCATGCTCCGTTTTTTATACTGATGATGTTCTTTATGGGCCCTCTTCCTCAAACAAATGAGTTTGGTTTTTCTTTTCTTTTTTTTTTTTATTTTCCCATATCAGAATTGGAACCATAAAACTCAAAAGTTGTAAGTGATATACCGAATAGGAGTTGTAATTTGAAGTGGCTATTACAGCACCTGTAGCATAAATATTTGCTCTTGCCTGTTTTTTTCTAATCAGACAGGTTTTAATAGACCATCAAAATGAAGCTGGTTTTGTGTGTGTGTGTGTTCCAAATTCCTGAATGTTCAATAAATTTAATTTAAGACAGCCTATGGAGAGTATTTACATGCAAGTGTGTAGTATCTACCAGTTATCTCCAGGTATAGCTCAGTGAGGGGGACAGTGAGGGAGATGATTTTGTGGCATGTAACAGCTACATCTTAAAATGACAGTGATTCTGTATTTTCATTAATCTTTATATAGTGTGATTGGGTGATTTTTGCTATTACTTGTCAATAGCCAGCCACTTTTTCCTCCTTAATTATTACTCAGAAGACTCTTACTTGGTTTTGTGTTGTTTCCAAGGGGCAGAGGAAGTTATCCCCACTTAAAATGCCTTAAAATTTTACTTCATGACAAGGCCTCTTAAAATCAGTAGGACTACCTGTGCGTAAAGTACACTTCTTGACCTAGAGTAAACATTCAAATAGGGCTCCCAATGAAAATAAACAAACCAAGTGGTTTCTGCTCTGAGGTGTCAAAGTTAATATTGTAAAGTTAAAATATCCCTACGTGTAACTTGAAGCTGTTAGCAGTGCGGGAGTTTAAATCTATATACACCTGAGATACCATGTAATTTCTAGAAGCTGTCAGAGTATCTGGGAGAAAGAACATTGGGAGTATTGCCTTTTCAATAAGAAGTACACTTCAGGGACAGCACAGCTAGAGAATTGTCTTGTGAATTGCCTGGAAAAAAACTACACAGCTTTACTTGCAACTTCCCGAGTTCAATCTTTGTCACGAATGGAAGGATACTCCTGCTAAATGAGGTTCCTTCCTCCTTTCCTCCTACAAGAGATTATTGTATTTGTATCAATTATCCAGTGATTTTTCTGATGGCTTAATTTTCTCTGATTTGTATTTTGCACATACACGCATTTAAGTTTTAGAGCAAAGAGCTACTTTCAAGGTAAGGGGCTCTATGGGAACAAAAGCCAAGTCATGTATTGCCGTTTTCCTGTCTTCCTGGGAGTTGTGTCAGTTAATATTTGTCAGAATTTCAAGGCATAGTTCTGCATATATATAATGGGAAGCATAGCAGTTTTGTACTTAAGGTTACACTCAAGTTTTTGCTTGAAATGTAGGTGAGCCCTCTTCGCTACAAGAATAACACTCAGTGTCTTCCCTCAGCCTACAGCATTCAGACCAGGAATATATCAGCTGTTCCAGAAATGAATTGTTCTTTTCTTGATACGCTGGTCAGCAAAATGCCTGATTAAAGAGAATTGCTAATGCTTTAGATGAACAGACAGGTCTTCCTTCCACATGTAGCATATGGAACTTTTCCCTCTTGATTCTTATTTAAATGTATAAACGAAAATTTGAGACAGAACTTTTTAAAATTAAAAAGTACTTAAAGGCAGTTTCCATAGGAGTTTGTGGCTGCTGAAATCTTCTAGTTTCTGCTTGCTGAGTCAAGCTGCATCATCGTTCAGTGATGCTCAACATGGCAAGCAGATTCAGAGGAGTCAGTCCTGGAGTTCCAGTGTATCTTCATATATGGCCAGACTGCTCTGTTTCTTCATCCTTGATGACTCCCATGCACCTGCTGTCTGCTTGCATTCTTTTAACTCACATCTTCAAACTTTACTTACGCCTCAGCAGAACTGTATAATTAGTACTTTTCTTCCACATCTATCTTATTTATAAAGCTGGAATTTTAATAGCAGAGAGCCTCATGTATACTAGTACCACATATCACACTGGGAAACACCATCAAATGTCTGTCTCTGCTTGGAAGGAGACTTATCCAAACAGAGATCATACTTTCTCATGCAGCTCTTCTTATCTGTAAACAGGAATCCTGCTGAGTGTGCTAGGCAGATACATATCAGTTTTTCTTATGTGGACTTGACCATAATATGTCCTCTACTCTTTTTTTTTTTTTTTTTAAATACAAGCCAGTAAGTCTCTGTGGCTCTGATATCTCTGAAGGTTTGTTTAAAGTTTCACACTGCCTGAATAAACACTAGGTTGAGAAACTGCAAAGGTAGTTTCAGTATGATGCACTACTTCAAAGGTAACATGCCAATCTCTTGCAAACAGTGAGTAATTATGGGATTGAGTAATTTGAGGTGAGGATCGTGATCATCAAATCTTCTCCCATCTGAGATGCTAGGTTGCACCTCTCCTACAAATACGAATGTTACAGCAAACTCAGGCGCTTGTAGCACTCACCACTACTTTTTAAGTCTTGAGCAACACTCTTTGCTGTTCTGGATCAGCACTGAGCGTGGTTATTTCTACTGTTTGCATTCTTTATACCTCTTTTCTATTGAGTAAGACCAAAATACAGAAGGTTGTTTTGCTTGAATAGATTGACCCATCTGTTTCCTTTTGCCTACTTGCTCCTTTTTCCCAGCTGCAAAAGAGAAGACTGAATGTATGAGGGGCCTCTAGAGGTTCTGTCACAAAAAGCTTTGTGTGGAGACCTCCAGTCTAACAGAAAGTAATCTGAAATGTAAAGGACAGCCACTCTGTGCCAGGAAGGGAATTTTTGATATGTGTTGGTTAGGGTTTGGGTCAATTTCCCTAGCTCTTAAGACTTTATGAATAGGACTATCTTTTCTAAGTATTAAGTCTTTAGGATTAAGTCTAATACCTCTGAAGAAACATGTGACCTACTTTTTATAAAGGGATTTCCATGATTCTGAGACATCTTCTAATGGAGATTATTGGAAGTCTTTCTCTGAATCTTTTCAGTTTCATCGGGCTTTCTCCAAAAAGAGGACCTCTTTGGTCCGTACAGTAAACTTTTGCATACCAGAAATCCTGGAAAGAGAACCACCACTGGAGATGAGAATATGAGCGACATGCTGAAACTCAGAAGGCTGTTCTAGACAGAAAGGAATCCACAAAGTATATGGCTGCATTCCAAACTCAAATGAATTGAACTGTACCTGCTGGGATGTTTGTAGGAAGAAAGGTCAGATTAAGAAGGAAAATAATTAAATAACAAATTTTGCTTGACAGCTGCAAGGGTTGTAAGACTTGATGAATGTGGCTCTCAGAAGTGCTGAGGAACTGCCTCTGCCATCAGTTTCCTCTTGAAACTGGTGGTGCTTAGCACCAGGAAAAACAGGAATCATAATACATTTTCTTGTGAAGTTCTGGCAAGTGGATGCCAGCAATATTTATGAAGGGACCTTTAGTCCTAAACTGTCAGACTGCAGGAGGAAGAGTGTTAAATTCTAATCTCCGATTTACAAGTCTGGCAGCACATACTATTCACATGGTGTGTGATTTGAATAATGATGTGTCTACTCCTGATCTCATTAACCCTGATTTAATCCAGGATCTTATTTCATTAATGCCTACTAGCTTTCATACAACTGGTTATGCAAACAAACAAACCCCTAAAAATCCTGCAACACTGTAATTATCTTTACAGATAAATATTTCCATGACCCTTTTCTGCTTGGAAAAAGTCTGTTCTTATCAAAGGGGACTCTTTGATAATACTGGTGTCTCTTCAAGAATCTCAATTTTAATTTTACATATAGTGAAATTACACAACACTTGCCCTGTCTGCATAGATTATGTGGACTTCTCTGTATAATCATTATACCTGTATGATGTAGAGGGTTGAGAAATTAGGTTGATTTAATAGAGTAGCATGTATTTGAAGACAGGTCTATCAAAGAACAATAGGAATGTCTGTAATTTGCCCAAACCTTTTTCTGCCACAGTTCTTCATTCTGTAATTTAGAATTATGTGATTAAAGACTTCCATAGCAATTTGTATAATTTTCCCTGACTTGTTAACTGGATAGGAAAATGGCTTTTTGGACCATCACTAGAGTTTTTATTAAGTCTAGCTGGAATAAAAATTTTGAAATTCTGTGCAGTTATATTTTCTGTATTTTGTAAGTTTTGCACAGCACAATGACTTTCAGGTGGGTTTTTTTGTTGTTTTTGTTGTTGTTGGGTTTTTTTCCTATACAATGTATCATTTAGAGTAGATAAATCCTTTCATTAAAAATTCTTCTGTATGATTTTAAACAAAGAATGTAAGGTACTGAATGAGTCAGTTAATTCTCTCATTAGAAAATCCTGCTGTAAAGGATCATCTGGTGTGTGATAGGATTCTGCATAAGGATTTGTGCTACTTTGTCTCTCTCTGAACCTGTCTGTGTCATAGAGATAGTTTATCTGGTTATCTAACACATTACAATTTGTGATAATATCTCCCATTGCTTTTTTTCTTGTATGTATTTTATCTCTCTTTTTGTTTTGATTATCTACATCCAATTGTATTGTTGTGAGAAGGAACAAAGATACAACCCTGGAAATTCATGGGTTCGAGAAGTTACTTGTATGTCTTACCAACTTTGCTTTATATGGTAATATGCAGAGGGCTTTTTATATAGACAGCAGAAATATTTCTCCTACTCAAAATACCCACTTATCCCCCTCCAAAACTGCAGTCTGTTACATCAGCCTTTTATAATAATGGCCAGGTGCCTGTGGGGGGAAAACTATTAACATGCTAAATTTTGGCATATCCTACTCTTTGCTCCAAGAAATGAGGAACGACATTGCACTTTCAAGCAAAGTAATGATGCTTCTCATAGTTGGATGAAAATGGAGCCTTTGTGAGAAGAAACTTAATTCTGTTAAGAGGTGAAATTGCTTGAATAATTTCACTCTGCTGGAGTTGGACTGAGGGGAATCTGGTCGAGAAGCACCTTTTGTGCCTCTCCACAGTCCCTTGCTACAGTACTCACAGGTGCAAGAGAGAAGCATGCAAGTGTTTCTAAACACCTGCACAGATGTGTGTGTGTTGAAACGACTGGGCAGCTGAAACACAAACTACTACACTGTTGCCAAACACAGCTGAAAGGCAGGAGATCCAGCTGATGAAAGTCTGGCTGGGCATCCATTGTCATGGAGGTGAGAGAGGAGGAGAAGGGTACGAGTTAGAGAGGCTGATTGCTAAGTGTCTTGCCCATGGTGATCCCTGCTGCAGCAGTGCCTCTTCCCCCAAATCCTACTGCTTACATATGTTGCTAAATGTGTAAGGCAGAACAAATTCTCAGCCCTAGATTAAAACTGAAGAGGAGAGTGTGATGCAGGGGTTCACTGGCAGGTGCTAGCAGTATGGAGGTCACTTCCAGTTCACCTGTGGGTTACGAAGCCTGCTGTAGCTGTACAGTATGATTCTCTGTAAGATTTCAGAAATGCAAAGCCTCTATCAGCTCTGCAGCTTGTCTGCTTTGATCTCTTTGGGTCACCCTCTCCGAAGTGCCTTGTACATGGGTGGTGTGTGGACTGTGTGCCCCATTCTGGTGACAAAGCGACAAGTTGTTTTCCTCACATCTTTATAACAAGCGTTTACTTTTGTACTTACCATCTCCCTGGGGAACCTGCACATAAAGATCCACAAGTTTATTTGCTACCGCTCAAAGGCTTCCTTAAAGGTGTCTTGCTATAAAAGGCCAGGAAGTGCTTATGCACTGATGACTTCTGCTTCTTCATGCTTCCTGCCATCTGCTGTTTCTGTTAATCAGTTATACTTTTTCTTATACCTAGATTATAACATCTCGGAGAGGTGCTGTCATTTTTTCTGCCGCCATGATGTGGGATCCATAGGTGCTGTTAGAGTATCTGCTGAAGAGGAGATCAGGAACAAAGCATCAGGCACTGTTGCCTCCTCAGCATGCTGATGTTGAGATCAGGATGAACAGAGTGGCTAGGAATGGCATCCAAGCAACCAGCATAGCATCTTTTTCCTATTTGCCTTTTTTTATTGCTCTAATTGTATTTTTCAGCCTTAGTCCCTTAAGTGCATTAAGATGTAATGAATTGCTGGTGGTAGTGAAGTTGATCACTGCTGTAGCCAAGTATGTCTCCAAAGCCGAAACCACAGTGAACAGAGGTTGTATTCCTTTTTTCCTCCTGACTTGCCCTGAGACAATTGATTTTATGTATTTGATACACACTTTTTAAAATGTACTCCCCACTTTTCTTACTGTTTTTTTCCTTGCTGTTTCTCATAGTATCATTTTTTTTCTTCCCCTTTTATTTTTTTTCTCTTTTTTTTTTGGTAATTAAAACAACGACAACAAAAAACAGCAACAACAACAAAACAAAACCCACAAAACAAACAAAAACCCCAAAACTCAACCCTGAATGATATAGGTAAATATGAGGTATCTCCTTTTGAATTGAAGAATAAAGTCTGAAGCTAAGGGCATGGACCTACAAGATTTTATTGTCCTGAATGGACACAGGAAAACACACGCATGTTCATATTAAAATTGAGCTGAAAGATTGCGTAACGTGTAAGAAATCTGGGGGTACTGTTAATTTTATTGTAAAGCATGATTTCAGCTTTCTATAAGCATAGGGCTTTCTATATATGCAAGAGTGCATATCCTATCCACAAGGCCTTCTATTATCAGGAAGATGTACAGAGACCTAACAAAGCTGTATTAAAAAAGCAATGTGGAGATTCTTTAAAAGAGAAGCTGCAGTTTGCTGTAGCTTACGGGGCATCAGTGTGTAGGAAAGGAAAAGAGGTATTCAGGTGTGGCAGAGTGTAGTCTCCTTGGAGCTGTGGTAGGGCGAGCATCACAGCACAAGCATCTCAGACTGGGGTAAACAGGGAAAGTTTAGACACAAATATCAGAGAGAAGTTACCAGCATTTTAAGCAGGAAGAGCTGGTTGCCCTTTGCCTCCAGTGGCACAGTATTTTCACAGTTAATGTAGTATACACTGGATGTAGGAGTTAATTTTCTTTCATAGCCACTGTTGCTTTGTCATTTCATAGTAACTTTCATTTTTGGAAGTTGTTTGCACTAAATCCAAGCTATTTGGTTTTTACATAGATGTTTTCACGTGCCCCAATATATTGTCCCAAATGTTTGAGGTACTGCCTCTGTATTAAGTAAAGTTTGTAAATAAAATTAGTAATAAAATTAATATTTAAATGCTGCAAGAACAATGCATGTGACAGATGAGCTGTTGAAACCTCTTCTTACAGTTACGTAATGAATTTATGATTTAGGTTCTAGATGCGTAAGATAAATAGCTGAGCAGCATTTGACAGGAAGCTTTGCAGTGTTCGGAAGACCTTCTATCTGAGAGGCAAGGGCAGCACTGCAGGCTTAGCTGAGCAGCCACACAAGCAACACTTCTGTACGTGGATGGTGTTCAAGAGTTTATTTGCACTGGGAACACAACAGAAGTTTTCATCTCTTTTATGTAATGTTACAAGAAAAAAGGAAGGTAAAGCACATCAGAGTCTTCATCCTTAATGTGCTTTGTTTTGCATACTGTTACTGATGAGGTAGATACACTGTTCAGCATGTAAAACTTGGCGAACAAATCCTGCTGTTCTCTATCAAGCTGTAAATCTGATAGAAATTATGTGAGCCACAGAAATAGACTTGGTTTTGAAGGCTAGCTACAGAAACCAAATAACACTTTGAGAAAGGCTTAGGAGGCTGTAGTTCAGAAATAACCCCAAAGCTACCCAGTACTAGCACAAACCAGGAGACTCATGAACTGTAACCCTCGTGGTTGTTTTTTTCATTTTGGTTTGGTTGAGGGTTTGGGGGTTTTTTGTTTGTTTTTGTTTTGTTTTGTTTGCGTTCTTTTGTTGTTTTTGTTTTGCTTTTTTTCTTTCTTTCAAAGATGATGTCACATGCCTGACAGGCAGTTAGGCACATATGTCCTGTACCCTTGGAATATGCTGCTAGTGAAAGAGGAGAAAGGATGTGGATTCCTGCTGTAGTGAAGCAAAAACATAACATTCGTCATAAGTTGCGATGATGTGTACAGTAGCAGTGTGGAATCTGTGCAACTGCTAGAAGCTAAGGGTCACTGCTGTGGAAGCACATTCTCCAAGCTGTCCTGTCACTGATAAGTGTCTCCTGTCATGGCCAGCTAATGGAGATCTCAGTCTTGATCATGGTGCTTGAAGGTCCAGTGTTCTGCCTCTGTTTCTTGGAACTGGTATTGCCCTAGAAAGGAGAAGTCAAAGACTGGTCAATGTCAAGTGGTACAGAAGGCAGGAAGAGAAAAGCTAGGTTGTTTATTTATTGTCTCTGAAATGTTGTCATTTTGCTTTTTATGGAGTTAAAGGCTAGTGTTATGAAGGCATACTGGATTTTAGTGCTGCCACCATCTTTCTAGTTGAAAATAATTTTTGCATTGATGTTAATTCAGTTGCTGGGAAGGTTTATTTCAGCCCCACTGTTGGATATGTTGCTTATGTCAAAGTAGAGCTACAAGAGTCTTGACAATATTAGAGTTGCATTTATAGCTAAGCACATTTAGAGTTATTCAATAACTCTTAACTAGTTTCACTTAAAATGTTGCAGGAGGACTAGGTACTGTACTGATGTACTCTGTGGCAGAGTTATATTTTGAGGATTTAATATAAATGGGTAATAGAATTCATATATTTTTTTGAACTTGCAGACACTGCAGGAAATCATGATGGCAGTTCTCTTGAAATGTAAAGTATGGGTTTTGAGAAAAGAGATTAAAGGAAAAACATTCTGTATCTCAGAAGGGTCAAAGTGCTCCTGACATTTCTGTTGTCATCTTTTGATAATTCAAATGTGTTGTGTGGTTTCCCTCTGGCTATATATGATTCTGGGTTCTTGCTCCTGCTCCCGTATTTGGCTTCAAACATGTACAGGCTGTAGATTTTTGAATTGTGAAAGCCTCATTATTTTTCAGCTTTTAACTCTTTCAGTATATCTTGTATTCAAAAAGTTTTGATTTGGATTAAACCTTTTGCTTCCAGTATACAAGATCTGGTTTTCCCTTTGCACATACAAGCCATAGATGAATCACCTTGTAGTCTGATAATGATTTTTCTCATAATTTTTCATGGCTCCAAACAACTATGAGGAATGAAACATTGGCTGGAGCATTTCATATCTGCAGCAGCACAGAATAGCATTTCAGTGTGTTTACAGTCATGGAAAGGGTTGCAGAAATTTCCTTAGATGTTTTCAACTGAGTTTCCTGTAAAAGTGAGAACTGCTAGAGCATAAAAGTCTTGAAACCTTGGTGTTGTGAGAATGGTAGAAGTTCTTGTACTTTCCTTCAGAGTTGGTAACAGACTAACTTCTGTGGCTGACCTAATTCAAGCATTCACTATAAATTACAGGAAGCTTTTTTGATAGATGAGCGGAAATTTCAACATGTAGACACACAGATCGAATAGCCTTTTTCCATGAAAGGAAATGAATGATGAAATTATGAAAACAAAGGTAGGTCTTGCAAAAAACAGTAAAAAATGGCAGATGAGCCAAAGACTTTTCTCTTTGAAAACCATTAACCACTCTTTTTGTTTCTCTCCAGCTTGACAAGACATGTGTCATCTCAATGAGTTTTTAACTTAAAAAAGATGAAAGATGATTAATTTCTAGATTTCATAGGTTGAAACAGACATTTAATAGAGTAGAGGTACACTTGAATAAGTTGTTTTTTGCAGAAACTCCATCACACTACATAATTAATTCTTAGTTTATATTTTGTCACGTTATAAAGCTCCAAAGCTTACAGAAAA
The DNA here is from genome assembly GCA_025331215.1 of Actenoides lindsayi. NCBI lineage: Eukaryota > Metazoa > Chordata > Aves > Coraciiformes > Alcedinidae > Actenoides > Actenoides lindsayi. Next base: position 34,971 of record WTSP01008950.1, read on the forward strand.
ATATCTTACAAATTTTCTGTGGTTCATACTTATGTGGGATTGAATTAGAGAAGAACCAAATAAAACCAGCTCACATGTTGTCTAGGACTTTATATTTCTTTGGAGAAAATGTGTTTCAAATTTGTTAGAAGAAAATAATCTTTTCATGGTGATTTGGCTGTTGGCATCTATGCAGTATGGCTGAAACGTAGTTGTCAGAAAATTTATTTTTGTTTTTGAAATTTAAAAAGGCATACAAAGTATAAGGGCCTTCAGAATACTCTAAAATTCTCACAGTATCTTTCAAATTGTATTTTTTCAAATCAGACTTAGAGTCTGTTTTTAAGGTTCATAGTGACTTTTTTTCATAATTTCTCATAATTGAGAGATTCATACTTCTTCCCGGTAAGAACTGCTTATTAGAATCACTCTGAAACTCATATACACATGAGGTAGAAGCTGTCTTAAAATTTGTGGCATCAAGAAGGCCTGGTTTAGATTTAGCGGTTGAAATGTGAGGTCATTTACTTATGGGCTAGGTTCCTGAAGCATAGCCCCTTGAAGATGATCTGGTAATAACCTGCAATTATATTTGTGTGTGCTAGGAAAAAATGCAGCATTTTGACCCATGAAATTTATACCAGGCACTACCCCCAAATGAAGTATCAAATAATACCAAGGATGAGGTTTAGAGATATTTCTGAAGCTGTTAGCGCTGTCAAAGCCTACAGCTTTGCAGGTAGGCTGTGTGAGTGAGACAACTGCTCATTCTGCAGAAACATCTCAGTATCAGAGGAGTGGCTGAGATGCTTGTGGTGAGGAGATAAGCACTGTACTTGGGATCCCTTTGAGCCCCTTCTTCCGAGGCTTTGTGTGGGGCTCTCTGTGGTCATTAGTCTTGTATACTTGGTTCTGGAAAGGGCTCTCTATATCGCTGAGTCTGGTCCGATCAGTGTCACCACAGGGATTCCTAGCAAAGGTGCTCACACTGTGTCCTTTTGAGGAGACTCAGCATGCAGTACCTGTCTGGTCCCCTTTGTTGTACTCAACGGCAGACTGGCACATAGTGAGTGGTGGTTGTATTTGGGTGTGAGTGTATTTCCTGTAGTCACATACCAGTGCAAGAATCCTCTTTGCTGGGCAGACAGCTAGTTCTAGGTTGATTTCTGCCCTGCCCCCCCCCGCCCCCCCCCCGCCCCGCTCACACACGAGTCAAGAGAAGTAGCGACTACGGCTGTGGCGCTTCT
>WTSP01008950.1:45957-69381 GCA_025331215.1 Actenoides lindsayi
ATTATTAAAAATTCTATTTAGAATTGGCATTGTTGCACCGTTGTAAAAGTAGGTTGGGAAAGCCTTATCTTCTCTGAGAACATTTGCAGGTTGTTTGGGAAAAAAAAAAAAGTAAAGTTACTGCTATTGTTACTCTTGTTTAATAATGTCAGACCTTGGAACAGGAAAACACTGAAAGATATCATCTTTTTTTTCTTTTTTCTTTTTTTTTTTTTTCTTTCTTCTTTTCCTTAAATGCTTTTCCAGCATGGTAAAATTCTGTCTTTTCTACGTTAACTTTCAAAATCTGAAATCAGATCCAAAGTTGTGCAACTGTTTCAGATCTGTCATGAATTCAATACAATCTTATCCAGGTATAAAGGGGCATAATGCAAACTTGCATGCAATGAGCTTAACTGTTCAATGGCTATGGCTTATTTTAGGATAGTTCTGGTACAATTTTTGAGTATCCTATTTTTAAGTATTTTATTCACTGTGCTATTTTGCATATCTGGGAATAGGAAGCTGACTTGCATAGGCCAAATTGCAAAACTGGAGTTGATAGGCTGTATTTTATAAGTAAACTAACAACAATTGTTATACAAGTAAACATATTTGAGGAAAAGATACATTGCCTTGCCAGATGTATTTGTTTTATATGAACTGTAAACGCAGACTGCACTGAGGTTATTCAAGCCAGCAAATCTGGAACAGTTCATTGCATGATACATTTTTGTAATCGGATCCAAACACTGAAAGCAAGGAAATGTTTTCTCTCTCGAGAATTATTTATTTTACCTTCCATCCTACATTTAAATAATAAAAAGAACTTGTATCCTACCCTAAAAGGGAGACTTTTGTAAAAGTAGGTTTGATGATGTAATAGGTTTATGTTATGAATAAATAACAAGTCTGTTTTATGCAAAACTGAGATTTAAGTCTGTTTCTGTCAATTAGAGAAATGGGAAAAGTATTTTACAAGAAAAATGTTTTGTCATTAGGTTCAACTGTTTTATGATTTGGATACAAATAGACACTCCATTTATTAAAAAGGCAAGCTGATGGTGACTCAGTGTGTGAGTGTGTTGACTGAGTTTTATATTAAGTATTGTATGTAAACTATGATTCTGGTCATATTTTTCAACAGAAAGACAAATGTCAACTTCTCCTTCATAAAACCTTTTATTACTAAATCTAGTTCAAACAACTGTCTTTGTCGTGTGCCAATCGTGTTTAATGAGGTGTCTCACCCTCAGTATGTTCAGCTTTGGTTTTCTTTTCAAATACAGGAAGTTCCAAGGCATTGATCTGTCTCTTGGTTGGATTATGTTTCTGCTGTTTATACATTCAGACCTTCTCCACAGACAAGCTTTAGTGTTCCCTTGCAAATACTTCGAACTTCAGAGAAATTATAGCTAGTATGAAAAGAAAAAAATGTTTTTCGTTTTTAAGATTAACTAATTGGTATATAATCAGTATACAGTTTACACAAATATACACAAGAACATATTTCTCAGCCTATTAAGGTTAAAATATGCATACAACATATAAAACAAACCCAAAATGAAACATAAAAAATTAATGGCACAGGAAACTTGAATTCAGTAAAATATTTATTCTTTGAGTTTAAATACGATAACTGCATATGCATAAGTAGTGTCTCAGATAATACAAATTTCCTTTAAAGGTACTGTTTTTGAAAAGAAATACATGAATAATTTTTACTGTCAGGTAAGCTGCACTGCACTGAAAGGCACTGTTTTCATTTCAGAGAGGCAGGAAAAGACACCAGTCTGTGCTGGACATGTGGGTGGCAGCCAGAAAGAAACTTGATGTGTGTGCGTGGTTTGTGTGATCTGCAGTGGTTTAACAATTTTTTTTTTTCTGGAGGCAGGCAAGAAGGACTGTAGCCCATGTTTCCCAAAGGAAAGGTATCTGCTTGGTAAAGTTCCTTTATGATTATTCAAAACATACTTCCTATACTTCCTATACTTCCATACTTCAAAACAAAACTTCCTATTCTCTGGTAGAGACAGTGAAAGCAAAGGATGAATGCAAGGATACTGTTGTGGAATATAAAACAACCCTATCTGGAATGAAAATATATTATTTTATACATGCAACCTGTAGAGGATACATGGAGAAATGATGATACTCTGTAGCATTTTAGTTTCATAATTCTTTTCTTCTGATGAAAAATACTTCTCAACTGTGAAAGTGAGGGAATACTTAATGCATGGAATGTAGCTAATTTGGAACTGATGAATAAGATGTGTTTAGGTGAGGTGTAGTTTTCTAATGTGTGAATATCCTTCCTTGCATCATGGGGCCGTGCTTTTAAATTCAGTATCGTTTTCTATAAATGCCGTTATATAGTAAGGGAAATCATAACACAGTGCAATTTAAAATTGTTACATTTATCTGTCTGATGCCATAAAGTGAGTTTAGTTCTTCTGGGGTTTCTCTTGTAATTGTAACTGTACTGTGAAGTTTGCCTGAAATAGGCTTATTTTGTAGAGGGAATACAGAGATGGGTGTTACCATTGTTCTAAATTTGAGATTAGTCTGTTGACCATTGACATGTTTGCTTTTTTCTTTTTTTGTGTGTCTGGAAGAAAGATCTCAGTGCTGTCTTGGCGACAGTAGAATGGGTGCTCATTCAGGCACATCCTGTTTACAAGTCCTATTTAAATAGTGACAATATATTTAAAATCTAAACTTTTTTCTATGTTATGGTCATTTACTGTCCTGTTCTTTAGTTAAGGTTTCATTATCTTTCAGGATTCCAATCACTTATTCTGGTGAATAAATTTCTTTTCCTGTCATTTATTGTGCAGTGCCCTCCATCTTCTTTTTATGCTAAGTGCCTGCCCTTAGGATAAAAAGGGCAGTTAATTCTATCCTCTGGGCATCTTCTGTTTGCCTAGGTGGACATCTTCTTGTGTGTCGTATGTTTGTCTCTAGGAATCCCATTTACGGACCATGCTGTAAAAAGCACTGAACCAAAACATAGCCACTGCATCAAGGAGCTAACTATATACACCTCTGTGTATATAAATATATATGTATGTATGAAGCAAGGTATGAGATAACTACAAAAAAAAAAAAAAGGATACAAGGGGAAGATACATTGTTTGGATGATTACTAGCAGGCTAGCTGTTTGTAGATTTCTTGCAGACAGTGGGTGCTTGTTTTAATGAAAGATTTAATTCCAGGTCTGCATTTGGATTGGGAAGGCAGCGTAGAGAAAATTGTGACAACATTTGGTTTAAAATTTAACACGCACTTTTGGATGCTGACACCCAGCACAGAGAACAGGCAGAAGATGACCTTTTCATATAGAGTCTGGAGAGACATGGGAGAGCAATCACTAATCATAATGCTGAGCTGGTTACTGATGAAACAAAGGGAGATAGTTATGGAGACATGAGGACACAAGTTAGGTTTGTTGTTTGTTTGTTTTTTTTAAGGTAGATCCAGAAGGGTATTTGTATCAATGGGAAAGCAGAAATAAGTGAATTTTTAAGGGAGAGTGTGAGAGGGAACAGGTGAAGTAGAGGAATAAGGCTACAGGGATGGTGGAAAGAACAAGAAGAAAGTCTTTTTACAAGTATCTTATGCAAATATCTAAAAAATGCTGTGCTAGAAGGAATTGTCAACAGAGTTGCATCTTCTCTTTTGTGAACACTTATGAATTTTAGTTTAATCAGTTAAAGGATTTTTTCCCTTCTAAAAGCTTTGTAATAGGTTTTACATGTCTGAAATACAAAATGATGTCAGATATATCTTCTAACAGTTGTACTAGAATTTGCCAGTTCACTTTATTACAGTATATGATAATTGTCCAAACGGTACTAGTCAAGAGCAAATGTGTTGTCAAACCCAGGTGCAAAATGCTTTTATATTAGCAGTTATCTTGAAACCTCTTTTAACACAAGTTAAAAGCAATAGAATATTACTAAATGCTAGGACCATTCTTATTAAAGTAGTAACAGCACTGAGTTTGAAACTTCGTCTTGTCTTAAAATGAAGTTTCCCCATCACAAAAGAGACTGTTTATTTTTCCACAAGGTTCTGCAGAAAAGTATCTGCCTGCTGCCAGCAGTTCCCCCCTCCTTGCTGCTGTAGGATAAGTCACTTGGCACCTTGAAAGGCCCAGCTGCCTTTGAGGTCTGTCCCTGACTTTCTGCCTTCTGCGTGTAGCTGTCTGTGTCTGTCTCTTTTACACTTTCATCTAGGTGGTGTGGGATTTTCAAGACCTGCAGGGTAGCTTGATTTGAAAATTAGCAAATCAACCTTCTTCCTCTGTCCCCTCACAACTTTCTGTGATTAAGGAGGGGCAGAAGATGGGCTGGATGGCTCATCTGAAACTGAGCTTTGGAGCAAGTCAATGGAGTCACTGTGGATTTCCCAGTGCCTAGCTTGGGGTATCTACGCCTCGTATCTGGTAACTGTGGGGGGAGAGTCGGACTTCCTATTCTCTGGTAGAGACAATGAAAGCAAAGGATGAATGCAAGGATACTGTTGTGGAATATAAAACAACCCTATCTGGAATGAAAATCTGAAGTTAAGAGAGTATACTTTTAGTGTGCAAGCTAATATCTTTTCCATGAGCTCTGAAACTTTGCTAGTGTATTTTAAACTGGGTCAAGAATGCTTGCCTTGTCATTCCTGGAGTTAATCTTGATGAATTTGTAACTGCTAAGTTAAATATGCCCACCTAAGTGTGCTTTCACGCTGACAGGCAGATCCTTAGTTCAGTGCTGTTTTATGGAGACGGAGAACTGGTGTGAGCCTTCCCTGCTGGCCTGGAATCAGGGCTGTGCAGCTGTTGATGTCTTTCCCCCATTGCCTATAGGCAGTGATAAGAGCCAACTGTGCTATGGTAAGTTCCAGCACTAATCAGCATACTGAGATGGAGGTTTTTGGCTCCTGAGACAACCATAAAAACCTTTGAATGATTTCTGGGGCTGTAGCTTAAAAAACAGGGCCTGTCAACAGCTCCCTTGGGTCTCCTTCCAATTGCAGTGTCATGTAACATGAGTTGAAGACCTAAATACCTTCTGAAATGATTGGTCTGATAATTCGTTCTTAATCCAGTAAGCACTCTTCTGTAAAGAAGATATTTTGCGTGTATGTGAAAATTTAATGAAAACACATGCCTTTGTACTTTTTTCTATGACTGTATTTTTTAAAAACAGCTCCATACTTGTGCTTTCTGCATTAGGATAGAGTAACTTGTTCTGCTGCTGTTGAATCATTTCAAGTGCAGGAAACTTGTTGACTTCTGTCTAATCAAACTAGAAGGAAACTAGAATGATTATTCAAGAGCTTCCTCTTCTGACAGACTGGTATTTATAAACCCTAGTTGGGATAAACTTTTGCAGACAGTGGCAAGAATGTACACAGCAAAAGTGAACCGTGGCTACTGGTAGGAAGGATTGTCACTGCCTTGGTGGTTTAGAAAAGCTGAGCAGAGAGTTCTGCTTAGAATTATGCTGTGGGAGGGACCTCTGTGAACCAGCTGCCAGTCTGGGGTTTGGTTAGGAGTCTGTGTCTGTGCAGGGAGATTTAACTCTGAATGCACTTTGCACAGGTATTTTCCACCTTTCTCTCTTCACACCCCTTTCCTGTGTGCACATCTGCAACGTTTAAAGTGCTTTAAGCAAAGCTTTGCTGTTGGGTGCAAGTGACAAGAAGCTATATGAAAGTATTGCCCATAAGGCACATTGTTTGTGCTATTTTATGATCTGTGATAGATTCTATGAAACATTTTACTTCCAGGAATTGATATGGACTTTAAATCTGATAAAGCAACATGCCTGGAATGAATTTTTCACTGCATTAGTTTTAATTATTTTTCACACGCAGTGTGAAATACTTCAGTTCATCTGGTTGAAAGGCCCTGAAGTTAGAGAAGTTTGCTTTGCTCTAACCAGATGTGAAAAGCACATAAAGAAGAAACAAATCAGTTTGTTGACGTTGCTGATGCATAGGTTGGATTATTCTGAGTAGGATGGCATTATTCGCTATGTAGGCTTTCAGTTTTCAGATATTATGTAGGTGCAGTGACCTGAGTGACAAGATACTATGCCTGAAAAGGTATATTTCTTGTTTCCCCTGGAATGAAGTTTACTGAATTTTATTCATGGAATACTTTATGCATGTTTTATCTTATTTCAGAATTTCCTCCTTTACAGTCTACTCCACGTTTATCAAGGTGCTCACAGCATGGAATGTTGTGCTGTTGTGGAGTGGTGCATTGTGATGTGTTATACTGTTTACTCTATTTTTTTTTTATGGTTATCTTACTCCTTTCTAATGTTTCACAGTTAAAATGTACCAGTAGTTTGCAGTTGTTCCTATTCTATATCTTTCTGCACTCCCTTTTCAATTATAAATACATGTTTGTGCCTTTTTCTTCCCTTAGTGTTAATTTGTAATATCATCCTTTTAAAAATTCCAAGCATGTTGTCGATGGTGCTTGGTTTCCAAGCTCATTGGTAGGGTGGTTGTGCTTGACAAGGGAGTGAAACGTGGAAGTGTTGACAAGTGGCTGATTGCTGATTCGTGGCCCCAAGCACAAGATTGTGATATGAAAGATTATTATTATCTGTCACACAGCAAGAGCTGTTATTTCCTAACTTCGGTGTTGACTTTATTTAGAAACTGAAGCGGAGGCTGGGCAGAGGTCCTTATGTGACTAGTAGCTCCCTGCAGATGCCTAAATTAGTTGGGAACGAGTTTTGAAGTCAGCAGAGGAGTAGTTCCACTAGCCTGGTCCTCTGCCTGGGCTGTATCACCCCAGTGAAGCCCCTCGTGGGTTTAGCCGTTACTGTAGACTCTGCTGTGGTGTCATGTTCAGAAATCTGCCACTCTGCTCCACAGACTATTCCAGAGAGCACTGGCACCTGCAAGGACCCCAGGCCACCTGTGACAGCTCAGGATACATCTGCCTCCCCCAGAAATACTTGGCTGCTCCAGAATCTGTTTGACACTTGTTTCTCTAGGCACCAGATTTCATCAACTTTGTACCTGTACAGTGCTCAGCCTGGCACAGTATTCATTGCTGAGATTTCTTGAGTAGTGTGCTACAGTGGATGGCAGGGATAACACTGTGTTTAGTGATCGGAGTACGGTAGTGTCCCAGCTGTCCAGTAGTTTGAATTTAAATCATTGTTTAAGGAGCTCTTTTTTTACACTAGGTCATGTTTTTTCCTATTGGCTGTCATCCTCTGTCATGCAGTCATTGGGGATATTTCAGTAGTAAAATAACCAATTAAAGTACTCTCACCCAAGATTTAGTCATTAGTACCAGATACTCATTTTCAATTACTTTAAATGCCGTATTTTTGTATTTCCCTACTTCATTTATTACCATGGGTACTTTGTGTAGACTTTGGTTAGACTCCTGCCAGATTTCAGATGTCCCTGATCTGTATAGTCTGGTATCTAGCTCTGCAAAAGCTGCAAGATGCAATGTCAGCCATTATTGCTTCATTTTGCAACTACAGTCATAAGACTTAGGATTTTTTTAGGCCCAGGAATTCTCTGTTAGGCTACTGACTCAGCATAGTGTTATCCTAAATTACATGGGTCGTGGTTGCTTCTGGGAATTCATAAGAGGTCAGGAAGTGTCCAGGAAATTAAATAAATTTTAAAAATGCTCTAGTGACCTTAGGAAAACCAAAAGATTCACTCACATGTCTGGCAGTTACTGAGCAAATAGAATAGTGGAAAATAAAAGTAATAAATGTTGAAAGGTTAGCCTGAGGCTGTAGTTTCAGAAATATGTTAAGCTAGCACTGCCACCAAAGAAAGAGCCATCTTCCCTGTTTTTTTTCTTCTTCCCGTGTTCTGGTACAGACGTTTAGCTGTGTGGTGGGCTAGACAAGGAGAATGATTGAGGTTAACATTAAACTAGCAGGAAAAATGCCAGGGTTGTTTTTAATAGCGGGTCAATTCACCCGCTGTGGAAACTCCTCATACTGCTACACAAGCACTTTATCTGACAGGACAGCAAGGAGTGTGGCAGGAACTGGGAGAAGCAGAGGGAGCAGAAGTGCTGCCTTTTATTTGGTTGCAGATTAAAATAATTCTAAAAATGCTGTGAGACAGAGATAGTTTGTTAAACTTTTTCAAACATGGTTCATGGTAATTTGATCAAATTGACTGCTGAAGCAAACACACATGCTATTTCATCAGTTTGAATGGTCAGTGTTGCTCTTCACTTATGTTGAGGAGGTACGTGGCTTGGCCAGTGTCCCCAGAAAGACAATATTGCAGTTGTGTACCCAGTCTTTCTTATACAGAACCCTTCTTCCCTCCCCACTCTTCAGCTTGTAATTATAAAACTGCTTTGGAGATGGATTTCATTGCAGACACAGCTGACTTGGGCCAGAGGCATATTTATTCACAGCTTTTAACTTTGAAGAAGTAACTTCTCATTCATGTAGCAAGTGTAATGGAAAAGATAAGAGGAACTTGACAGCTATTTTTAGGAAAAGATAGTGTTTATCCCAGCAAAACTAAAAAAGATGTCGAGACACTACAAATTTTAAACCTAGACAGATGGGTTTTTTCATTATTTTAAGGTGAAGGAGTTTCTTCTAATGTGTATTTCAACTGCCTTGTCAGCTTGAGTAGTCCTCCACCTATATTTTTATTTCTATGCAAATTGATACTCTTCTATGCATAATATGAAAAAACCACTAAAAAATGGAAACTGATCGTTCCAGAAAAATAGTAAATTTTTACTGATGCAGTACTTTCAAATGCACAAAGTGCATTTTGAGTGCTTTTATTTTCACAAATAAAAGTAACATTATTGCACAAATGCATCAGCATAACAGCTGACACAATAGTTTTTTAATAGAGTGTACGATTCAGAAGTAGAGGGTGAGGAAACAGGGATGCATGTACAGATGCCATCAAAAAGGCTACTAAGATGGCAAAGTATTGAAACCAGCCTGCTTGCCTTGCCTGATACAAGTAGTCTGGAAAATGCTTGTTTATGGAAAATAGAACAAAAATTAGAGAGGGACCGTAAACTAGAAGAAATTGCTCCATTCAACATGAAGAGCCCTAGCATGTTGGTTAACATGTCATTAAGGAGTCTTAGGCAATGTCCTGGTGAAAGTCTATGGAGATGGCCCAGTGCTAAGACATAGGCATAGAGAAGTAGTTTGTGTGAGTGCTGCTATGAGGAAAAAAGATAGGTATTAAGGAAAGGTTTGATGGTGGGTTCGGTAGCGGATCTTGGGTGCAGTTGCATCCTTAGATAGAATTAAGAGCTGTGCAACTGGATGCCAGGAATTAATTTAGCAGGAAGTTTCATCCCTGCATAGATCAGAACTGACATGAAGTCATCACTACTCACAGCATGTTGTCAGAAGAGGAAACAGTTGTGACCCTAGAGGCAGAACCGAAGGGTATTAGGGTGAAGAGTCACGCAAATGTGACGTGCCCAGATATGTCATAGAGGGGGAGAATCTGGGTTAGCTACTGAATGAGGGACTTGCAGCAAGCAAAGCAACAGAGGTTTTTGATGGGAGGTTATGTTCATCTTGGAAGTTAACATTTGGAACAATGTAGTAAGACTGGATTATTTCTGTACAGAAATCTTTCAGGTCTAAGTCAAACCCGCTGAAAACTAGCAAAAAGCTGAAATTGCAAGTTAAGTGAAAGTCATTGGATAGATGATTAGCAATAGATCCCTTGACTAGTAGAGACAGAAAGTTTAATCATTTCACACTTTTTTTACGGGAAGTTATCATGCCACGTGTAGAAAATAAAACTATGGAAATTTAACAGCAGACAGGCTTTGAATATAAAGTTGCAGAACTCCACAAGCACATATTCTGCAGTTGGGTTGTAGGAAGTTCTGTGCCAAAAAACTCAGGATACGGGTGTGAACTGACCATGTCTGGAAGACAGCAGAGTGATTAAAATCTATCTCATAAGTGTGAACTATCTGCATTTGCTGTATTCTGGGGCTTCCCCGCCATTTGTGTTGTGAAATTCATTGCTTAATGCAAGAGTGGCATGCTACTCAAGTAGTTAATTTGAAGTTTTTTTTAGAAACATAATGCAAGCTACAGCATCTCTGGGACCAAAGGGTATTTTATGTGGAATGAACACTTTCTGGCCTTTGCAACTTTGGTGTAAAGGAGACAGCTCTTTAGTAGCTGTCTTATTATCGAAGGTATTAAAGATTACAGTAGATTTCCACCTAAGCTTTTCAGAACAAATACTGGACCTAGCATAGAGAAACTGCTGCCACACTGAAGAATATATACTTTTAATAAATTCAGGAAAAGCAGGTGACTGATTTCCACACAGTACAGAAAGCTATGAGGATTTTATTTTCTTCCTTACTCTTCTTGTGTAGTTCTTAAAACTCAAAATGTGGTGTGGTAGATAGAACTGCTTTTGAAATTAAAAAAAAAAAAAAAGACAAATTTGTCATCAAGAGATGGATGCCATGTATCTTAATGAAATCTTCATTTTTTTTCTCATCCTATAGGAAACCTATTATAAAACATATTTCAGAATGTGAAGGCTGTGATGTCATTTTCTGAATTAAATTTATTTAAACTGTTAAATTGGTTCTGCTAAGATCCCTGTGCTCTGAGAAAGTTGCTATTTACCTTACAGACCCAAGTAAAGGAAGAAAGAGGTAAGAAGTTTGCTTCCCCTTTCAAGTTGTCCACCCTTGATGAAGTGGGTAACTACAGCTCCTGGGAGGCAGATGGTGTTCAGGGAGACAGGGGACATAGTCTCCATCTTGCTATTCCAGCTGCCACTCCCGAGGAGCCATCTACAGCAAGTGACTGGCGTGTGCCCCAACCTCCTTTCTTAGTTAAGTTCAAAGGAGCTGAGCTCAAATACTGGTTTGCATATGAGGGAAGAGTCACATTGTAATCACACAGCAAAGATAGGGTTGTCCTGTGACAATCTGGATGCCTTTGCCACTAGGAGTTTATTCTAATTTCCTGATGGAACAAATCTTCTTTGAGAGCATCTTCTCATTTGCCCTCTTCCTTTTGATTTTTTTTCTGGAGAGTACCAGCTAGAGCTGACAGTAGAGGGCTTTAATGCATTTATAGGAACATAATAATTCTTTTAAATGGAAGTTGAGTAGAGGTATATGACACAAATTAGTGCTCCTAACTGAATGAAACCCTCCATTTTGAAAGGTAGCAACCAGTGGCCAAGTCACACAGATGTGCTGGCCAGTCAGTCAGTACCTGTGTTGCTCTGTAGCATCTACTATCACTTTCCTAGCTGTGCAGGTGTAGGATACAAGAGGAGGCTGGGATGAAGGGAGGGGGAGGGGGGGAGGGGCAGGTAGAAATTGAGGGTTAGAAGGCACCGAGTGCAAATCCATGGTTCTCTCAGTTTCATTATTTCTGCTGCTTATGAAAGAACTTTTAGAGGCTTTTGGATGCCCTGTTCATCATACAAGGGTTAAATAATTTAATAATATGCAAGTATAAATAAAAGTTTCACGTATCTGTAAGCACACAAAACAATTCTTTTAATCACTCACCTTATGCTGCCTTTGTCAAACTGCAAAGAAGAGCAAAAATATGGAAGTTTGTAGAGCAAAAATATGGAAGTTTGTCTTCCTGATTGCTCTTTGAGGTTAAGAATAAAAATAAACAAACAGTTGATCTGGAGTATTTTTGGTATAATGATAAAGGCTTCATTACCCCTTGTATTTCAGTTACCTAAATGGAACTCCTAACGGAAGGAGGAATTTTGGTTTTTTTCTCCTAAGGAAGAAAGGAATGAAAAGTGCTAAAGAGAAGCTGTCTGCAGCTCCCTAGTGAAATGCCAGTCCTCATAATCTGCAGTTCTAGTATTTACTGTCTGATCCCAAGTGGCATTTACTGCAGATAAGTTCCTAAGGGAGTTCAGTTCAGCTTGTTGATCTGGAAGATGGGTTGTATTAACATGAGATTGGTAAACAAGGAAAGGCATCAAATATATGAAATCAAGTTTCTGCAGGTTTGCTGACAGCTCGCACCTAGTTGCAATAATATACTTTGCTCTCAGTATCTTCGCCTGGCAGAGGCTGACTCACAGGAAGGAGAGAGCCTCAGAGTGGCTTGGTTGGATTTTAGAAATTGAACTCGAGATAAGGGAGATTAATAACAGAAATAATACAGAATCATTTGGCATAGGAGATTTAAAGGGTAGCCTTAAAATAGAGTGACAATGTAGCTGACGTTGGAAGGCACCTCTGGAGATGGTCTAGGTCAACCCACGGCTCAAGCAGCGTCAACTAAAACTAGTTGCCCAGGATCATGTCCCATTTGGGTTTTGAATATCTCCAAGGATGGAGATGCAACCTCTCTCAGCAGCTTGCACCAGTGTTTAACCATCTCTCCAGTTAAAAAAAAAAAAAAAGGCAAAAAAAACCCCAAAACATTAGTGCTTTAAAAACAGTAACAACATAAAACATTAAAAACATTAAGCATTAACAAATTGAGATTCTGGTTCACTGAAATCCTTGCCTTCATACTTTTCTAGTTGCTGGTCAAATAGCAAGATGCCATACAGATAGGAACTTGTAGTCTTGAATGGTGAAAGCACAAGTCGGAAGTTATTTCAGAATGAAGCCACAGCATGTCTCAGGCTAGTTTCTTAAAATGAAAACTTACTACTCTATATTTACAAATACTTTTTGGAGAGAAGTGTTCTGTAAAGTGTCATTGTATATGGAAGAAAATGGTAAATGTGGACAGGATAAGAGCATGTTAGGAGAGGCTGAGGGGAATGTAATGTGGTTGGGGTGAGAGCACCACTGAAAAAGCACTAACGAGTAAACGTTGGCCACAGAGTCCATTTAGCTGATGCCAAAAGACTGGAAGGTCAAAGAAGTGTTAAGCACTGCTGAAGTATGTCCACCTGTCTTGCCAGTGCTCTCCTATTAGAGCAGCATCTCTAGCAAGATGACTCAGGTAACTGTCATGTGATCTGCTGGTCCCAGTAATGTATTTCAACCTTTATCTGACAGCTTTAAACAGAGAAGCTTTTGGAGGCTTGTATGTATTTCTTTTAATACCACATAGCTCCCACGCTGGACAGCACTGGAGCAATTGAATTTTCAGTTGCTTGTCTTGAAAAAATTTCTTTGGGTGATCACACTATCAGTCTTTTATTTCTCACTTTCATTGCATAGTAGTCATTTAAAACAAAGGATATATGTATGTAGACCAAAGATTAAAACAATGAGATATCAGAGTATGTACAAAGTAACTAAAAGGTAAACACAGCCCTGAAAATAGGGACAGGTGGCGTGAGTAGAAGAAAACAATCAGCTAATTTGTGTTCAGAAGCAGAAGATATCAATGGTGCCTTTTATAAATAAACTATTCCTGTATCACTTGAAATCAGCAGAGGAGCAGTCAGGAGGAGAGAGGGCAGATGATAAATGATTCATTTGCTTGCCTCCTCCTTGAAATTCTTTTCTTTGCCAGCTTGAGATAGCAGATGTCTTAAAGATTATGAATTCACAGGAAAACAACACAAGATAATGGATAGCCAAGAGAGTATTCTGCTAGTCTAAATATTTTGTTTCTTATGTTTTAATGCCTGTTGGATCTCAAAATCTAGAAAAACTCATGTATCAATGAATTACTTTGCTCACAAATGTTTTAGTTTAATGAAGTTTTCAATGAGCAGAAGTGGTTCTTCTGTATTTGGACTATAATCTGTTTTGTTTATTGTGATTTAGCCTTTGGTTACAGGCAAGTCAGCTGGGCATAGGGGAAAGTGAAGATTGATTGTCTGTTTTGCTGTACATCAAATATAGTGCTTTTTGAAGAACTTCGTAATCATTGGTGAGAACAGATTTCAAAGGACACATATCTTCTTTAACTGTATGAAGTCTTTCAAAGTTAATTCAAAGCAGCCTGTATTTTCGGCTTCAGTATGGGGCCATTTCTCTGCAGTGACTATTCAGTAGGTGAGGTTCTTGCCTTTATATGCTCATTCCTTCAGGGATTGCTAACTCCCACCACCCAGGTCTGTACTGAAGATGCCGAAGAATACTTTAACCTGAGATTTGTTACAGTAAAACTTTTGTAACCCAAACCAAAGGTGACAGTTTATTTCTTTGTGGGTTTCTACATTGAGAACACACTGCCTTTAAAATATTGGAAACAGAATAAGATTTGAAGTAATTATTCTGACTCAGAAAGGGGGTATTTATATACTCCCACTTTAAGAAAAAGGCTAGATAACATTGGTGCATATTTTATCATTCATGTGGATCTCCGTGCTAACTGAAGTGAAAACTGAAGGACTGACAGTTCTGCAGTGGCTGCCAATACTATGTACTGTAAAAGATGGGACCATGTTTGCGTAGTCACTCTGGGTTTATCTGCAAGCAGACATGTCACCATGAAGTGCTATGTTCTGTACTGGAGACACGGTCTTCAGTTAGACAGATTCTGTGGCTCTGTCCTCCTCTACTTCCCCACACAAATTTGTTCACTAAGCTGTCTGGAGTTCAAAGATCTCTTACAAGCATACATACCCATTGCAAATTGATTTGCAAAAGCATGTTTAGTCTCACAGTGAGGGCCAAATGGTCATCAGATTTGTTGTCATCCTAGCTTCAGGTTAAACTTGATCTGTTGAAAAATGAGATGAAATAGTGCTGTGTTTGCTTTTGCCTGTTGCTACTGAGTCACCATCCTACCTTACCACGCTCTTTTGTAAGTATAAATACTCTCTTTGTCTTTAAGAAAGGCTGTTTAAATTGGAGTTTCAGTGCAGGTTTCATCTCTCTTAGTGGGTTGTAAGATATTGAACATCTGTGAACACTGCAAAATAATAAAACATCCAGATGAGTGATCTAAGAGGAGACAAAGAAAAGTAATTTAATCAAAAAAAGAAAGAAAAAAAAGACTGACAAGTAATAAGTTACTTACATGGATATTTCTGTAAATAAAAAGTATGAATTACCTCAGAGGCAAATAAGTTATCAGATGCTTTGCATACTTCAGCATCTATCTTCAAAGGGAAAAGATAGTGAATTACGCAAAGCTTTACATATATTTGTATTAATCTTTCCTTGCAGCACAAAGGTATCAAGTATCTTTTGTGTGGTGCTTGAATTAAAATTTTGTCTGAGATAGGGAGCCCTAGATTTAGTTTTGTTATTTTTTTCATCTTGGGTATTGATAGAGATTTCTTCTGTGCTTTCTATGTTATTGAATTTCCTTACTCTCTGGTTTTCAATAATGCAAGCAGAACACGCTTTGTAAGTTCCGTACAGCCAGGATTCATATTAGTTCTCAGGTGCTGCTTTTTGTGAAGGTATTTAGACTGTTATTAGTAGATGATTTAATATTTACAGATGACTGTATCAGGTTATAGTGTAGCTCATATTAGCTCTGTGAGCAAGCACGCTGCTGTTGTTCATAACATAGAAAACAGTTTCAGCCCTGAAGACAAATATGAACATTAGCCTGGAAGTGGAAGTTGTCTGTAGGGGTACGTGTGAACACACAAGGCATGACTGAAAGGCATCTGGGGGAAGTAAGCTCAAATTCCTCAGTCACGCAAGGGCTGCCTATGGAAGCCGCATACTCCTCCTGTTCCCCTTCTCCCAGCAGCCTCAAAAATTAACCAGAAAAAGCTGCTTTTAAAGCCAAGATTTTAGTGGATATTTATACCTGAAGTAGTCAGGTGCAGCACATAGTACAAGGGCTTTTGAAATTCTTGAACCCTTAGTACTGAGGGAATCACTGACAGCTGCCTTCCCTGTGAACATGTCTTATTTCAGTTGCTTTTGTGGTCATCTGGTTTCCTCTGTCCCTTTCTGCGCTATGTCAAGAAGCTCCCTTGGATAAGACCAACTTCCAGTATTGTAGCTTCAGCATTTGAAGAGGTGTGCAGTGGTGCTGGAGTATGGACTTGGGCCTCTCAAAACAAATGTGAATACCACGTGGAGACATAGCAATGCATCTGGTGACCAATGAAGCGATTGAAATGTTTGACTATGGCATTTTGTGTAATATATATGAATGTAAAGGTGAAGTCATGAATGATCAGGAGGCTGACATGGCAGCAAGCTTTTTGGAGGCTTATATGTGCATAGAACTTAAATGAGAAGCATTTTTAAAACAGGTTCTTCCAAACTGATGGAAGAGAACTGTAGACTGATTATGCATACCTGTGACTATATACACAGCTGGAATATGAGGTTAAACCTGGGACTATGTTATCCTGCTGTTTTAATCTGTATATTGAATAATATTAAGAAATACAGAACAGGAATTGCATTGCTGGAAAATTATTTAGTAATTATAAATCTTGTGGGTAATTAAGTGTCAGGAATATATTATGACAAGTTGTGTGTATTTGTTTTTTTCATACTTTAATAGTGGTTGCCTTTAGTTTATGGAGAAGTTACAGAGGAATGTTTCACTGTATAAATATTTTAAAGCAGCATGATTGATACGTTGATCACACAGACTCTCATAATTTTTCTGCCCTCATAAACATAGAGTGTATCTGCTAAAGAAATCCAAGTATCTGTTTTTCCTAAATTGCTTTATTTCTTTATTGTAAAGACAAAAATGCGTTCCTGCAGGATTTCAGGTTTGTTATTTTTAAGTCATGCAGGGAAACAGAATAAGAGAGCAGTGAGAAAAGCTGGTCAAGTAGGGTAGTATAGAATTGTGAGCAAAAGTTTGGGCTGAGCACACAGGGCCCAATTATTGTATTGCTTTATACTGATATCTTGAGGTAGATGAGGTGCTTAGGGACATGATTTAGTGGTGGGCTTGGCAGTGTTAGGTTAATGGTTTGATTCGGTGATCTTGAAGGTCTTTTCCAACTGAAACAATTCTATGATTCTATGGTTTTGGTTTTCCGTTTATTCTGGAACAGCTTCTGTTCCTTTCTCTCCTGACTGAATCTGCCTTAACTTTGACTGACTTTCTCTTTTTGCTTCTCAGAAGGCAAGTACTCAGAGGCCCTTTTTGTCTCTTCTTTACTATTGAGCAATTTGTCTTTTTTTTTTTTTCCTTTATATTTTTCCTGCAGCTCAGGATTATACCATATTTGTAGTTTGTTGCTGTCTGCCATGGTTACTTACTTGCAATAACAACCAGTGCTGTGTTAAAAATGAAACTGTGAAAGAGATTTTACAAAGTGCTTGAAATATGTAGGAGCAGGGGTCTTTTAGAGTGAACTTAACCTTTAAGGTGTCTGAATATCTATGTCTCCTTGCAAATCTTTCCCATGTTACTACCGTTTGATTTTCTTAGTTGTTATAACAAAATTAGGCCTCTGGGGTAGACAAATGGAAATCTCAATACTGGAACCAGAGGTTAGTTACTTGTAATAAATGTAGAAAGGGAAGTGACTAACAAGCTATTGGAAGAGACTGTAGCTATTATTTAAGTGCCCTAGGTATTCTCTGTATAAAAATACGTTTGTATTTTAGCAACAAGCCTTTTGATCATACTAACTATTTTACCAACAAACCTGCTCAATTCTAGGTGTTCTTCAGCAGTGAAGTGACATACAAATGCATGGGAAAGATAAATGAAATTAAATGAATGCATCATCAGAAGGGAGAAAAAATGCTGCCTACATGCCAGCATCCAGAACATAAGTATAAATTAAAAGTTCTGCCTGTAATGCCTAGTAAGTTTTTTGTAACAAAGCTCATGCTTTAGAAGAAATGATAGTATGTCTATCTGGCTTGTGTCTGGACTGTCCAGTGACATACAGATGTCTGAGAGGTACAAGGTGCAATCAGATATGGTAATGAGCAACTTTTTTTAGTTTCTGCATCACTTGCTTCCAGTTCTATTGGCAATGTGCTGTTGGGGGGTGGCATAGGAATTATTCAATGATGGTTACATTTTTTTCAATTCATGTCTTACCTGGAGAGTTTTAGAGACCTTTAGGAATGTATTGTGTTTGGATAAATGCTCTTAAGCAAGGTGAACCAGGGGTTGCAGTGGACTTACACTAGGGTAGACAGTACTTTGAGAGACTGAGATGTGCTAGGGAGGTGATTCTCCCCCTCTACTCCACTCTCATGAGACCTCACCTGGAGTACTGTGTTCAGCTCCGGGACTCCCAGTGAAAGACAGACATGGACGTGCTTGAGTGAGTCCAAAGGGAGGGCCATGAAGATGATCAAGGAGCTGGAGCACCCCCCCTGTGAGGGCAGGCTGAGAGAGTTCAGATTGTTCAGCCTGGAGAAGGATCAAGACCTCATTGCAGCTTCCAGTACTTAAAGTAGGTCTAAAGGAAAGATGTAGAGGAACTCTTTATCATTGAGTGTAGTGATAGCATGAGGGATAATGGCTTTAAACTGAGAATAGATTTAGATTAGACGTAAGGAAGAATTTCTTCACTGTGTGGGTGGTGAGACACTGTAATAGCTGTGGATGACCCATTCCCAGAAGTGTTCAAGGACAGATTCGATGGGTCTTTGAGCAACCTGATCTAGTGGAAAGTGTCCCTGCCCATGGCAGGTGGGGTTGGTGCTAAATGATCTTCAAGGTTCTTTCCAACCCAAACTATTCTATAATTCTCTAATTTGCTTCTCAGTTTCTGCCTGTCATCTGTCTACAGACCTGTGTATGAACTCTTTTCAGAGTCATCAAAGGTGATGAAGTTGTGGAGGTGCAATTAAGGAGCTAAGTTGTCCTGAAGAACTTTTTTATTTTTGTTAACAGGTGATGTGTCAAAGGTAAGGTCTGAAAGTCAGAGTGGAGGAATTAAGCTCTGCATGCCTGGAAGCAGTAAAGAAAATCTTAAGGGAGTTTGACATGAAATAACTGGGAAGCAGCATAATATCAACAATATAAAGTTCAATGCTTAAACTAACTTCAGGAAGCGGAATCTTGTTCCGTAGTTTGCCAAGCCAAGCGTCAGCTCCTCTTTCTGCAGCATGGAAGAAAATGTGTTGTTCACCATGGGCAATTTGATTTCTTTACTGTTGATACATGTTGTTGATTTAGCATTAATGATTACAGTAAAGCAAACTTGCCCTTACACTCAGGGCTATAAACCTCTGGATGTGCTTAATAGCAGAGGATTTTGATGTGTAAAGCCTGCTTTCCATGACAACAGAAGGTGCAAGGCAGTAGTGAGAGAATTGAACATTATACCTTTGGGCTCTTTTAATTAAACACTCTCTTGATAAATGACAGCTTTTTGAATGTATTAGAATGATGTGAAAAAAATAGAAGGAAGAAGACCAAAAGAACATGATCCTTGTGTGGCATCTCTGAAAATGACACTATATTAAAGAACTGAATTGCTGTCAGCCTTCTTACCATGAGCCATCACTCTTCATAGTTCATCAGTTTAATTTAGTAAGAATGATTGCTTCTAAGAGGCTTGTTTAACTGATTAGAACAACTAAGAAAATACAGGAAAATTTCTGTGGCATTCAGAGTTTCTCACCAGAGAAAGCTAGAGATGCTGCAGAGCTGGCTGGATGCAGCTATTGTTGAACACTTGCCTCCCCTTCTACTCCAGCATTGCCTGGGGTGACTTGTTCTGCCCCTGCACTGTATACATAGGCTGGTGACTTGCCAAAACAGATAGCCTTTTGGATTGTTTCTTTTTTCCCATTTGCTGCTCAGTTTTGGAGGACAGGGATACACATCTGATCTGCCTGATACAGAAGTACTAGTCCTGTGCTCATGGAATGAACTATCCCATGTGGATATTGTGGCACTGTTCATTTTTGAGGATGCTGTGGAACAGCGAATGTTAATTTTCACTTTCAGTACAGAGACCCCTTTTGGGAAACCTACCTTCTGCTCAGCTGTCATAGAGCTAATGGTGCCTGGGACTTCACAGGGCTAGCAGCAGCAAGAATAATTGATTTTTTTCAGTTTATCATATTTATTTATTGCTCTCCTAAACGTGCGTTCCTGGGCACTTGTGCAACCCTCAAATAACAAAGTGTAGCATAACATGCCCTTTAAAAAACGGCAGGTTATTTTGATTATAGCATTTTCACAATGGTAGCTGAGAAGTAGTAACATGAAGAGTGCAATTGAGGGCTTCTCCTGGTGTGTTTTCCTTTTAGCAGAGCTGAAGGACAGGTAGTTGTATAACCTCTCACGCTGAGCTGGTGCGTGTCAGTAGCCCAGTGAGCAGCCCTGTCACAGCTCTGTTCCCTGCAAGGTTTTGAAAATGTCATGGCTCAATTGCCATAGGAGACACATGCCTGAGTGTTTCTGCCCAAGTGACTACTACTCTTGGTGTAAGTGTTGCAGAATTGGACCCATTATACCAGACTGGGTGAGTCATTTTCCCAGCTTGCCAGGGCATCTCCTAGCTTCAGGCATTAGCTTCCTAGAATTTGGAATTTTTCTGGGCTTGTGTTCCAAGGCAAATTTAATGTAGTTTCCTAGATTTCAGGAACCTGTCTGAACAGGAAAGTGAAGTGTCTGCTCTGTGGGTGGATGTGTTAATATTTTTTGTTTAACTTTGTAGCCTTTAATGGTTTCAAAATGAATATTTAAATTGTATATATTGTATATTCTAGAGAAAAACAGGATTTTAGATTAAAAACCTAAGCAGCCAGTATGAAGGAGAGTTTAGGTTTTTTTTGTTAAGTGTTGTTGATTTATTGTATGTGTTGTGTAACAGTTCTCTTGAGTGCAGCAACCAGAAAATTGATTGCTGTATTTTGTGCATCTTTACAGCACTTCTCTAGGTATTTGTTTAATGTGTGTTGTTACCTGTTGGAGTGAAAATAAAATCTTGACAATGTGGTTTTTTTCCCTGATAGGAGAGGCTTACTTGAGCCTGCTGTAGCAGAGGTCAGAGTAAAACCTTCAATGTAATGTCATTACAGAGATTGAGAACCAGTCAAAAAGCACTGATACTCTGGTAGCTAAATATGAAGTAGCATGGGTGTTAGCATTTTTTAAGGAAAAGGCGTACTTTTTAAAGCTGTTCTGGAAATATATATATATAATTTTTTTTTTATTTAAGTTGGACAGAAGTCAGCTTCAAGACAGCAAGCTGGTAGTATGAGGCTAGTGTTTTTGGAGATGACTGTGTAGGAATCCATGTGGTTTGATCTAAATGCCTTTATTTATAGAGATGAGAAAGTAAACTGAATGTGCATAGTTGTTCCACAAATTAGAGCTATTTGCTTTCATTTACTATATGTTGTGAAGTGCTACTCTGCATAGGCAATTTAACTGGTGTGAGTTATGTGATGGAACATAAGAGAAATGGGAAAGATGCAACAGCAATTCATGTTTAGTTTTGGTTTATCCAAATGCTTTTTCTAGAGATCAATACAAAAAAAAGCAGCAAAGAGCAAAGTAGTCAACCACTATCTCACAACTTGACTAAGGGGCTAATACTTTGGGATTTTCCTATGACAACATGAGATGTATGCAATGAAAGTAGAAAAAGGCTTTTTTGGGGCTGTTTGCAAATCTTGTTGTGTTTCTATTCTTGCATTTTGAAACTTCATCCACCATCCAAGAAAGAGTATTTCAAGCTTGCATACGTCTTCTTGTTCTTTAAAAGCGCTAATTTATTATTGCAGTTATCTATTGCCTGCAGTATTTCTTAAAGCTCCTTATACAGTATTTTGTATTAATTTTATGCTAGCTCATGTAACAAACTCCTTTTGTAATGTATCCTTGCAAGTTGTCTTCTGAGCTTGAGAAAAGAAACCAAATATACAGGCAAGTGCAAGATCTTCTGTTGGCTAACAGGCCCCCTTCATGTCAATTGCCTAAGGTATGGTGGGGAACCCCAGTGCCAAGCAGTGGGACCTAGTGTATGTGGCAGTGAACTGAGTCCCAAAGTTACAGGTGACTGGGCCAAGACACCCTGTTGAAATATGCCTTGGCTTGCCCAACTTTACAATGACAGAAGCATTTGCTTCTCCTTGGAGTGTAGTGCTTGTGAGAGGCACCAGACAAGAGCAATTGTTGAGAATGGCCTATAGAATGGGTCATCTGGCAAAAGCTGGTGTAAAGGCACCACTTCCTGACGAGGAATATCTTTCATCTCTGGAAGCAGGTGAGAAGCTGAGTGTCCAGTCTCTACCAGGACTGTGTAATGGATTTTAAAGTATAAGTTGAAAAGCCTGCTTGAAACCATGTCACACCAGTTTCCAATTTTTGCCTTGTGATGGAGTGTTCTACCTGTAATGCTAATCCAAAATAATTATTTATACTATGAAGTTTAAAAGATACAGGTACTAGAATAAGTACCTTTGAGGAACATATATATTTTCAATTCTGCATGTGGTTGAGTTAATGTGTAGTTTAATACTGAGTTTTACACTTTCCCCCTAAAAGATGGAGTATAAAATATGCAGCCTGTATGGCAAGGCCAAGTCTTCCTGTTGGAGTTTGGACTTGCTTTGTGTTTTGACTGCATCCTTTATGTTGTGCTCATAGAAGTTTCTTCTCCTTTGATAGGCATTTTAAAACTTTCAGACTCAAAAAAAATTATTTTGGTAGTGTACCATTGAACTGTGCAAGTGTCATTTCAGTTCGTTCACAGTTACTTTTCTAGCATTTCATTCTGCTGTGTGTTAGGCTTAAATACTGATCTTGCTTGACTTCACTTGTATTTCAGTCCTCTCTGTCAAATGCACAAGCCTGGCTCCTGCTGTAGCATACGGAAGTGCTCCACTTCTCAATTAATTAAGAATTTTCTCCTAAAAGCATATGACCCCTGGTACTATGTTGTTGCTGTAAGTTGCTTCCAGTAATTACTGCTGTTATGCAAAAGACTCATACACAGTCAAGGGCCTGAACATTGCTGAATGTTTTTAGCAAAAGAATTGATTCATTGAACAGTATGACGTTTCCTGTTACTCTGATGATGTAACAAAAATGTGTCTTCCAGGCATTCAGGTTCCTGACAGAGAAATCTTGGTCATAAAATTCAGAGCAGCAGCCAGATGGCTGAAATGTGGAAGTGTTTCTGTGGAGTCTAGCAAGAGAAAACCTACTTCTCAGTAACAGTAGAACATTAACACACTCAGAGTAATGTATTACTAGCAGTAATGGCATACTGTGTTGTGGCTTAATTGCGCTTAATGGAGTCCTGCAGTCTCCAGCATTTAGCTGCACACGTCAAAGCACAGCACTTCCCATTTCATCTGCTTGTAGAAAAACACAGCAGCTTTACATAACACATTTGGTAGTGTATTGGAAGCACCTCAGATATTCCATCTCCCCTCACTCCTCCTTGCAGTTTATCTTTCTCTGCTCTGGTATACTAATGTCACAAATTTAAAAAGAAACAAACCCAAACCAACCCCAAATCAGCAAAATAAAAGCAAGAAAAACACCACCCCCCACCCCCCCCCCCCCCCACCCCAAACCAAAAAAAAACAAAAACACACCAAACAACACACAACCACAACCCCACACAAAACAAACACACCAACAACAAAAACC
>WTSP01008950.1:69481-104718 GCA_025331215.1 Actenoides lindsayi
AATAGAAAAAACTTAAAAAAAAAACAACCCACACCAACCCCAAACCAGCCAAAAAAAAGAAAGAAAAACACCACCCCCCCCCCCCCCCCCCCAAAAAAATCCAAACCCAAAATAAAAACACACATGCACACACACACACCACACACCCCCAAACAAGCAAACAAAAAACCCAACACAACGCTTCCCCAAAAAAATACTCACACTGGGCTTACTTCTGTTTTACGCTAGACAGGGAACAAACAGACCTCAGCACATCTTTTTTGTCATCCATCCAAAAGCATTCACCCTTCTAACAGCATGTGGGTGATGAGAGTTGGAATTAACATGTCACGTAACATCCCAGGTCAGAAAAATACTGCCAAAATCCTGCAGGAAAAGAAGGAAATTGAAACTTGACAATTCCAGTGCCTTTTAAAATCAGAATTGGGTGGATGTAGCATGATGGGGTCCTCCTCTTGTGGAAGAGAATGACAGAATCCACATTAGAATTGAGTATGACCAGTATTTTATCTGAAGTCTCTTAACCCTGTCTTTAATACATGTTTTTAAAAAGCAATTTAAAAAGCATTTTTAATGCTAACTATCTATTTGCACTTAAGTAACTTGTGCTTCTCAAAAGCATCTACTGAAGGTGGGGTTTTATAAAGAATTTTTCTCAGAAGTAAACTTGTAGCTCAACTATTTTAACATTTGCATTTTGATATACACAATTCAATGATTTATAACAAAAAGACCCAGGTGATACAGTAACCATCTAGGCTGCCAGTGCAAAATAGCTGCATCAGAACTCCATTAAAATCATGCAACCTATGAGCATATGTGTCATCTCTTAGTTGTACAATAGTTGCCTTTTGTCTTTTTGCACATTGAATTTAGAATTGGTTTCTGAGTCATATTGCAGCCCAGCTTGTCTAACCAGGAGACACTGTTCACTGAACCAGTTCCCCCCATCTACAGATACAGCTTTCAAAGCTAGAAGGATGTGAAATGCAACTGAGACTGATGGGCAGATGATGCCATATGCGGGGGAATCTGTAAGAGAAGACAGGAAACTTTTCTGCCAACTTGTAATTTTCCTTCTAATAGATTTGTCTGAAAGGGGCTTCTGTGCCAAATGTTTTACTGAATTCAGTCACTTTGTATC
Organism: Actenoides lindsayi; assembly: GCA_025331215.1. Classification (NCBI taxonomy): domain Eukaryota; kingdom Metazoa; phylum Chordata; class Aves; order Coraciiformes; family Alcedinidae; genus Actenoides; species Actenoides lindsayi. The sequence goes on from WTSP01008950.1 coordinate 70,626, forward strand.
TACTTGAAGGGTGGCCCAGTGGCTCTCCATTTCCTTCCATGGTTCACCTGAGCCCGCCCAGCAAACCTGCAGTAGAGGGAAGTCCATGGATCTGCAGAAGCTGCTGTGTCCTTTAATGTGTCTGAAATTTTTTAGATGTGGGGGAAACATCTTTAGCTACTCATGCTGCAAACCTTGACTTAGTTCCCAACCTAAACCATGCAAGTTCTGTAGCAACACTCCATTAAAATACAATAATTATTAAAAAAGGGGTTGGGTTGCATTGTCTGCCACAATGATATTGATACATCTCATATTAAAAAAGATTCAATTACAAACCTGCAGGGCCTGTTTTTGAAGACAGGGCCAGCCATTTAGGTAATCCTTTTATCGGACAGACATTTGCTCCATGGGTCTGTTCTCTGAAGGTTTTTATCGAATAGAGGTTTTTGACTCTATAGAGTAATTGTACTGTGTAAAAAAACCCAGATTGCTGTAACTGTTCTCTTGTGGTGGGAATAGTGGTTTAGTATGTAGAGTTGATGGACCTTCTTCTGTTAGCGAAGTTAACCATGTGGTTTGCACTGACAGGACAAGCTACAAAGACATTGGCATCAGTGAAAAGGAGACTATAGAAACCACCCTGTAAGCTATTCACATATGCACACGTTTATATAAACATCTGTTTCATGATAGAGGTTTTAAGTTTAAAAAAAAAGTGGTTTGGATTCCAAATTGCCAATTCATTTTTAAATAGTTTACTTCCTGTCTATTCTGCTGCCACTGCATTTTTCATCTAATCCTGCGTTGTCAGTTGTCAGTCACCTTTCCTGGATTGGTGACAGCATGTAAGTACCAGTGTGACTTCTTGTGTAGTGTTGCCTTAGCTTTTGGAGCCCCTTACAAAGGTGAGCATTGAATGGCAATGCATTGTCATTGCCTATTTTTTTTTTTTTCCTTCATTGCCAATACCTGAGGGGTGTTTAAATGTCTAGAAATGTTGCTCTCTTTTGCATGTGTACAGCTGGAGGGAGCCTCTTTATGGTCTCCTGCTGTCACAGGCAACTACACCATTTTTAGAATCTGATCAAACATCACTTTGAAGCGAATTAGATTGGTGCCCTCCAAGATTGGTCTGCTTGTTTCAAGTTTCTAAATGTATGTACACTCCTTTTTCTATTTCAACTAACTTTAGATCTTTTAAAACTAGATGTTGACGTCTGATGTAGCCACATAATCAGAAAAAGGCACCTCCATAGTCGTTAATCTGATGTACTTTAATTGTCTGGTTTACAGTGACACTAAGTACCTTCTGGAGGTATTAGGTTCCCTCCACTCCTAAGCGATGGGCTCAGATTTAGACATCCATCTCAGGGACATCTACAATGAGAGAGGTGAATCTTAAGATAATGACCAGAAGGAGCTGGTTTAGCAAAGTCTGTTGTTTACACTGCTAGGCTACCAGGTTTTGCTCTGAGCAGAAATGTTTGGAGAATGATCAGAGAAGTTCATCTCTTAGGGCAGAGGGAACAGTAGCCTCATGTGGGGTGAGTGGGAGCTGGCAATCAACACCTGCAAATAAGGAGGCAGCCAGAATTGCTTTTAAGGTGTGTCATGACTTGATCTGCAGACACTTTGTAAGGGTTCACTGCCTTTGACAAGACCCTAACGAGGAGCGGAGCAAGGTCAGGCACGCTCTGCAGCACAGTTAGTGAGGTCTTGGTGCCATTGCTTCCGATGCAGTATGCTTTGTAGTCACCAGTTTGTTAGCCCCCTTGTACAGGCACAGCAAATTCCCTGTACCTGCCTGGTTTGTTTTCAGAACTGCCTGCACAAACTAGTCATGTGATTTATTTTTTTTTCCTTTGAGGTTTATTTTAACTATATAAATGGGAGTCAGTGGTTTATTTTACAATGGTGAGTGACATTATTTCTGTATGATAACTTGTTCTGAATACAGTGTAGCTCGGTTAGGTCCTGACCTTCAGCTCATAAGCATTTTGCCTTCAAAACACTTGTGATGTTGAGCCACAGCTACAGGAGATGAAAAACCTAGAACTGCAACCAGAAAGCGCACTGCAGTGTGGTGTTGCCTGCAGCAGGTTACTTACTAGAAATTATTAGATGTGAGCCAGTAAAAGTTCACTGATCCTCTTTTTGTCCTTTAAAACCTTTCAAAAGCCAGTGAGCACTTCACAGCACACCTTTTTTGATTTTCAAGTACTGGGTTTATTACATGCCTTTTCACCACATGGCAACTTCTCACTTGAAAGTAACTCAGTTTATGCTCAAGTATGGAGAAAAATGCAAAAAAATAAGCTCCTACAGAAGATTTTCTTCATCAACTTAGAAGTAAGAAAAACATGGATTAAATTAGAAGGTATCAGCAGCCTACATTGCAGTACCCTGTATGGTTTAACATCAACTTTACATCAATTGGTCAAATTACGTATATTTTAAAGTCTCAGTGTGCCATTTAGATCTCGGGTGGCTAGCAGTTAATTCATAGAATATAATAATACTCTGCAATAAGTGGCAATTTTAACAACACAGGAAATGGTGAGAGAAGATGAAGACTTACGTATTCCTGTTAAACTATTGTCCCAGTTGGTCTTTCAAGTTTCTGACCACACTGCCTATGGATGCTTTGTGCTCGCTAAGAGACAGACAAAAATGGGTGATGTTGGAGTGGAAATACTGCATTTGCAAACCCAGAGTTTTTCTTTACTAATTGTTTTTGTATATGCATGACCTGGATACTCTGACTTCATTTTCCATCAGCTCTGTTTTATTAGAAAACTCATACTGCTGCGTTACCCAGGTTGCTTTAGTGTAAGAAAAAACAGACACCCCATGGCTGTAGAGCTCTCCAGGCAACTCGTGCTCTACTCATGTTCTTCAGTATTAGCATGCACATGGGATCCAGCAGCACCTTCTCCTTAAAACCATAGAGATTCTCTGTGGGATCTGTTCTTGTTCTTGTTCTTTTGCACTAGACCAGAGAGAGGAACTAATTGGTACATAGAGTCTATGCTTCTTATCTTATTGCTCTCCACTTAGGTGTTTCTTTAAAGAAAGACTTGGGAGGAGAGGGAGAGCAGTGAGGCAATCATGAGACTAATGGAGATAAAAGCAGGCTTTTGCTATATTTTCTGTACAGTAATAAAACCACTTTATGGAATGGAAGGGGGAAGGATTCATACAATTCTATTATTAACATCCAGAATTGTGTTTATTTCTTACTCTTTTAGCAATCTCAAAAATATTCTCCAAGAGTCACACATTACTGATGATCAAATGGGGTGTCAACTGACATCTGTCATGTCAGGTAACAGCAACACATAAGCTGCTACTTGATATTAGAAATCATAGTGGGAATGTTGTCATTGGGGAAAATAGCCAGCCTCTTCTGTACAATGAAAGAAGCACTCAGTATGGAAGGTATTTATTATATTTAAGTTATTTTGAATGCAGCTGTGTAAAGTTGTCAATTTAGGACCATTTTAGCTTAGATGGTGAAGAACGAACAGTCATCTGTGGGTGGAAAAAGAGCTAATTTGAGCGAGTTTGATTACATTACATTAAGGTATTAATTTTAACATTCAAAAAGCTGCCACTCATGCAGGATTGCAGTGGCTGTGAAAAATATTTTCAGAAAGCCAAATTCAGTGGCTTCCCTTCTTCCTTCTTTGTCTAGTTTCAATTAGTAGATTAAAAGTAATTAAAAAAAAATAAAATCTGTAACCTTTTATTACGGTTTACCCTAAGCAGGATTACGAAAAAAATTGAAGGGGAAGTAATAGACTGACCATAAGATCCATTTCTGTAATTTAATGTTAGATTAAGGCTGGTTTTGGAGATCCCTTCCAACCCCTAACATTCTGCGATTCTGTGACTGTTTACCCAACTGATTAGTGTGTACTGAGCATTTTTAACAATTAAGAGAAATGGCATAAGAGAAAAGTAATGTTTACTTGGGTAAAATCTGTGTAGATAAGTTTGTGTGGATGCATGCATATAAATTATATGACGTAGAATGGTTTATACATTGCATATCTTCTAGAGAATGGGTAGTAATCAGTGAATCCTGTTTTGAATGATTTCTCTCTTCCTTCTCCTCCACCACCACATTCCAACATGTTCATGATTCATGTCAGTAAGCTGTCCTTCAGCTAATAGATGTGGAGCAGAAGCTTTGGCAACTTAGATTTGGGGAAGGTATCTTCTCTGCTCTGCTACAAATCATATGACTAGAATTGTAATTACCAGTGGATCTGACAAACAAAGCTTTGGAACCGAATCTTTTAATTTATTTGTCTGTCTTAAAATGGTGATGGCAGAAGGGTCAAGTAAGGGGTCTTATTCAGAGCTATGAATTCAAGCCTCTTTCCTCTCACAAATCCAAAGATGCACCCTCATACCAGCTTCCCATGGGAGCCTGGATCTGAAGAGAAAGATGTCTGGTAACATAATTTCCAGTAGTTGGTTGTTTATCAAGATTAGCCAGTCTTAACCATGCTAACACAGTGACGCACCTAGCTTTGAGGGTCCTTTGCGACGGAACAGAAAGGTTAGTGAGATATTTGTGCACCTGTGAAAGAAATATGGAAATGAAGATACAGGACAAAATAACCAGTTGAGAGCTTATTTCCATATAAGCAAAAGCCACAAGGTTTTGGATCCCTTCCCCACCCCTCCGTTTTCTGGATTTGCCTGCACCATGCCTATAGAGCAGTAGCCTAGGAGATAAATTGTAGCAAATATATCTGGAAAGATACTCTGGATAAAGTTTGTCCATCCTGTCACTAGGAAACACAATATATTAATTACATTTTGGCTCTTGAATAATACTACAGAAAGGAAAAAATCCCCACAATTTATTTTAATTTATTAATTGCATTGAGTTATACAAACAGTTTGAAGAAATAATATGTATCATAAATATTTTCTCCACCCTTTTTTTGTAAATTAATTCTAGGCAGATATACTAAACATTGAAAACATTCAGATTCCTTTACTAGTTCTCAAAGAATAATATATCATCTGTAATCATTTCTCCTGGCTTGTGTGTGGCATGGAATTATGTTTTCATTTTCCAATTTCTTTGTTTTCTTCATTTCCGCCAGGAGAGAGAAACAGAAGAAGGAGATGTCAGGTGGCTTTCAGTTATATGCCTCAAAATGAAGATGAACTGGAATTAAAAGTTGGTGACATCATTGAAGTTGTGGGAGAGGTGAGCAGGTCTTTAATGGAATAAACACACACATGCAGCTCTGACATATCTTGCTCTTGCTAAGGTCTTAGAATACAGTGTGTTTTAAGACATAATTTAAAGCAGGCATTTTTCTTGTCTGGTATATGGGTTACTGTTAGAGATGAGGGGATGTGTTTGTTTGCTTATGGACTTTGTGAGGGTTTTTTCCTCTAGCTCTTCTGCTGGTTTTACTCAATCAGTTGACACTTCTACATTCTGTTCAGGGAAAAAGCTCAAAGTTTATGCTACAGGGCTATCGATTTTATATGTCTGAAGAACTAAGATTATAGCAGAAAAAGCTTCTCCGTATTTTAGTAAGTCAGCCACAGGGAAGAATTATCTTTACAGAGTTAAACACATTTAAGAAATTTACTTGAAGCCCTCTGGAGTTCAACCATGACATTCACCTTTTGTCATCTTTGCCTGCAAATTTTAACTATTTCATTTTAGTCTAATCAGTTTTTAAAAAAACAGAAACCCAGACAAATAACAACCCCCAACAAAGTCCTCTTCTTTAGAGACTCAAGGTGCATTTAGTTTGGGTGAACATGGATGTGGAAAATGAATGCACATCTCTGAGAAGGACTGGGAACAAATTATGAAAGCTTGCATAGAGATACAGGAATTTTTTTTTGCATGGGTGAATCTGGTTACAGTATGCTGTTTGCTCCCCAGTGCCTTCAGTTTTGTTCTGTTAGGGATTTTAGAACTATCTTTTTGAGCTTAATAACATGAAGACCAAAAGTCAAAATACTAACATGAATCCTTTAGCTTGTATCACTTACGTGTAGGATTTTTTTGTGTGTGACTCAGCAGATAATAAATCAACGTTTATTTTCTTGTCAAGGATATATAATTGGTTTTTATTTTTTCTGCATCTCTCACTTAAGAAATTTATTCTAAAAGAATATAAATTCTACTGCAATTTACATGACATCCAGCTATTTCTTATGAGAGATTAAATTCTCACATCTGAATGTAAGAAGCTTAGTGATCACTGGTTTTCCTTTAACCTAGCTGCACATGCCAGCTCTGCACATCATTCTTCCTGGAATCAGGCAGGATATGTCACTTAACTAACCTTATTCTGTCTGTGAGCAGAATTGTAATGGGGGATGTCAAGGTTGTAAGGCATTTAAGAGCTTATTTTGAAGGCAATGTAAACCCAATATTATAATAATTAATTTCATGGCAGCACATGAGATGTTTTCATTGCACATTTGAGGTATATTTGACCTCACATGACCACACAAATATCTTCTGTCAGTTGCCCTACTTAAAACTTTTGAGTCTGTATCTTTCAAGAGTGAAGTGATGGAATAAAACACCTTTCTAGTATCCAGCCAACAAATTAACTCTACCGAATGAATTGTACGATTAAATAATTCAGATGAGACATTCTCTCTTATGAAACACATCTCTTGTCTTCTTATGAATTTGAACAACTGAATTATAAATAACAGATTTATTTAAATCCAAGTGAGACTGAAAATGTTGGTATTAAAATTGAAATATGTAAAACTGTGAAAGTGAAGCATTCCCATTCTTGCATTTATGTTAAGGGCATTTTTTGAAACCCACTTTTGGATTGCCTATTACAGACTTTGTAGTCTTAAACTCATAACTGTACCTTGAATTCCTGGTGTTGTTAGATACAACTTGTTCATTCTAAGATTTAAGAAAATATATTGTCTAGGGCTGCTTTTTTGATTGGCAGTCCTAAAGAATGTCATACTGGAATTAGTTTTACTGTAGTGTGGAAAAGGATTGTTTATGGCTCTCTTGAGCTGCTGGCCATAAGTAAATGCAGAAGACAAACAGCTGACACATGTGAGGCTGTGCCCACTTTGACTTTACGAAATACCCTGTTTTCTCAGCTACTGAAACATAAGCTCTGCCTCAGGCATCATCTGGTGCGTTCATGCAATCCAGGACATTGCCTGACTCTTCTGGGTGGAACTGGATCAGCTGGTGGAAGGGGGAAAATAAGGGAATTTAAAGAAAAAACTGTCAGCACCTCCGGAATTGTTGTGTGACCTTTATTTTCCATCATGATTGATACCAAGCAGTTGATGTTGAATGCTTGCTCATATTACCACTTCAGCCCTTATCATAGTAGTGTTAATTGCTCAAAAAAGTGTGGCAGAGTTTTTCTTTTGAAACAGGGACTTTATTTGATGTAGAAAGCTGTACCAAGCAATGCGCTGGTTTCATAGTTTACCCTTCTGCTTGTAGGTAATGCTGTGTAAAGAATCATTGCATTAAAATAGGATTCACAGTCTTCATGTCATTATATGATGCTCCTTATTTCAAATGATAAAAGTTTGATGTGAGGGGCTTATTATTTAAAATGTATAGCTTACTCATCTGTGGAGATGGACATTTGTTTTTCAAGGGCCAAAATTATGCTGCATTATTGTACAAAACCCCCCAAAACAGCAGAAAAAAAAGCCCTCCTACATAGGGAGGCAATTCTTGCAAAATATCAGTTTTATTTATCATTACTCCAGATGAAAAACTGGATAGTAGCATCTTCAGCATTATTTACTGTGATTCAGTGGGTAATCGGAACATCAGTGGTCATTCAGTTTCCATTTCCAGTTGTTCCTTTTTCTTATTCTATCTTTCTAGTCATGAGTACAAGGTCTCAGATTCCCACAGGTAGTATTTTATTGTATCCTAAGCAAATTGCATCAGTTGAATTACCTGGTTTTAAATTGACTTAGATTAATATTTTCAAATATCCATGGATTTCTGTTTAGTTGAAAATGAATTGATTCTTGATGGACTTATGGCAAAGTAACACGGATATTGTCTAGATCAAAATACTGTCTATCTTTATGTGGGTATTAGTCAAAAATGTGCTTAAGATGTAACTTATGGTTGACAACTCATTAAACTTTTCCTGTTGCAAAGAAAAGCTCGTTCCTATTATACTGTGCTAATTGGGCTTCGTTCTTAATGAAATTAATTCTGCTCCTTCTTGAACCCCTTGAAGGTCACTGCCTCTAGCATATATGGTTGGCAAAAGGGAATGCAAGTCTTCTCCTCAGATGCCTCCATCAGTGGCCAAGCATGTTTCCTCAGACTCCTAGTGAAAATGGGTTACACTGATGTCACATGGTGACATGCTGAGAAGAAGGATGTCTTCCCTCTCCCGCCTCTGCTTCAGGGTGCTAACACCTGAGGTGTAAAAGCATCTAGAGCTGCCCCAGATTCTTCTTTCTGGTGCCAACAAAATGAGTAAGATACTTTTTGAAAGGGTTTTTACATTTGTGGTAGTGGTAGGTACTATTAGAAATTCCTGTTGTGGCAGAAGTGGTTTTGGGGATGTACAGTGGATTGAAACAAAAGCAACAGCGAGTGTCAATTTTGAGATGCTAGGCTTGTCACCAGATAGATATCCTTGGGGCCTCTATATGTTCAGAATTCACAGTTCCTTCCTATTTGTTCTAAATAGTTAGAAATTAATTATAATAAGATCAAACATCCATCACAATAGATGAAGTTCTTGTTAAACTAGAGATTTCCATAACTACACTGTTACCCATGATACATTAATTAACAGACTTAAATTAAAAGTACATTTGAAACTAACAAGAGAAGCATTTTCATCATTGTTTACAGTCACGTTTAATGTGTGATTGATAGCAAAAGCTTGCCATTTTCCTAGCTCATTAACTGTAACTTTAATTACAGTTGTCCCAAAATACAACTGTAACTAATTGTCTTATTAAATGCAGATATCTGAATTCCAATTATGTTTCACCCTTAGACTTTCACGAAATGCCAGACAATTAACCTGTAGCATCAGAATAAGGATATTCAGCATGTCATTCAACAGTTCTGAGCCTGCTCTCATTTGGGATCAGTCTGTCATCATGCAGCTATATACTTTGTGGCCTCATTCTGCTGAGAAGTCAGCTTTTTGGCAATTTGTAATGCATGGAGTTAAACTCACAACTAAGTCTTTAACTGAGACATGCTGTAATACCACTGAGCTTATTCTTTGCCTTTTAGTTAATGTTGCCATATATTACATGATCAAATCCTATAAGTAACTAATTTGAAGCTATAAAAATGCAGACTGAATTTATACAAATCTGTTGCTTCTTTGGGGCAAGGTTGGTGCTGGATTTTTTTGTTGTTGTTATGAGATAAAGTGGTTCAACCCATTTCCAAGAACAGCATAAACAGTGGGGGTTGATCTGGATTTACCTTAAAGTAACTTATTTTGACAGCTGTAGAGTTGAAAGGGGAATATTTAATGGTGGCAAGGGGGTGGTCTGTACCGCAAGTACAGAACTCAATGATACTGCAAGAAAACAGCTGGGAATGAATTCTAGGGTTCCACATCCCTCAGTTACTTTTCTGTGAAATGCTGTGGTAAGGTGTTTTTCCTGATCCTCGTGCAACAGATGGTTTACAAGGACTTCTATGACTACTGCTTGTTTGGTTAGTTCATGTGGTTGGAGGATTTTTTTTTTTTGGTGAAAATACCTCTGACTCTTTAGAGGGTCATTCTAGTTCTGTGTGATTGCTTTCTCTGTACCTCAGTTTCTTGCTTAGAAGATGATGTAAAAAAAAAAAAAACCCAAAAAAACCCAACAACCCCAAAAAAACCCAACCCAACAAAAAAAATTCCCAAACTACAAAAAGCAAACAAAAAAAATCCCACAGCACATTTTGACATTGTAAAATAAAGAACCCTGAATCTCAAAAGATCCCCTGATACAAGGTACTTGCACAATTTTTCATTCTTCCCTTCTGCAGCAGAGTTATCAAAGAGCTTCCAGATGTGGTATAGCAGAAGCCCAAGAGCTGGTTGATGTCTCATGGGTATTGCTCTCTCTGAATGCATTCCCAGAATAAGCCGTCAAGTGGCACTGTAGGCACCATCTTCTGTTAAGGCCTTGTTACCAAAACTTCTTTTCCCATTGGCAGTGAATATGATTTGTTTATTTTGCCTCCTGGGAATCTATGTTTTTAATTTCCTTTCAACGTATCATTTGTTATGTACTTCAGGCTCAAGGTCTTCCATTATAATTTATAAAATAAGGGAGGTTTTGTCATTGCTTTCTGTGCTCTAGTTCTCTCTAAGCAAAAGAAAATTTGTTGACCTTGGGCTTCTCTTTTTCCTGTTGCCCGCCTATGGCATTGCTTTTATTCCTGGGACTGTGTTTTAGCTTTAACAGCCCAGAAAGTCCCTGTTGTGATCCAGGGAGACTTAATTCCATGTGAAACCTTTCCTGACTCAAAGCCTCCCTTGTTTCCCCTAGCTGAGCTATAAGTAGTCTGTCAACCTAAGAGGCAAAGCTGCAGGTTGTAGAAAAGCCTGTGGGACAGGCAGATACAGCAGTTTATTGGAAATACACTCTAGGTCAGTGTTCTCATTTAACATCTTTATCCTATTAATTATATAACAAGGTGTAAGCAAGCAGCTGTGGCAGTCATAGATATTCTGGTAAGCAACTGCTGGTAGTTGGCCTCCACATTTTCTGCTCTCTTTGGATATCCCATCCTGGTGTTACAGGAATGGCTGCCCTGTTCCCTTAAGGGAAGGTGCTTTTAGGCTTGTAGCAGCAAGGTTTATTGCACTGCACGTCAGGCTGATGCTTCTTCTGCCACTTCTTTCTTTAAAGGGGGATGTTGCAGACTTTATTGGCCATGAATATAAAACCTAAAGAACATAAAAAGTAATATTTTCTCGCGTTTGGAATATCTTCATCCTGTAGTCTTAGTGACCTACTAAAGTGATTTTGTTTTCTTTGGTTGCTTTATGGTTATAAAATAAAACTACGTTCCCAGATGAAATAGAACTATTATGTTTGCCTGAAGGCTTGAACTGCTGTCATATTATTTTCAATTTTTTTTTTTGATACATGAAACATGGAAATAGGCTGACTTCAATAATTTTTTGTTGATTTCTAAGCAGCTTAGTGTCCTAGCATCTGTATACCCTTTTGAGAGCGTCTTATTTGTGTGTCTGAATGGCTCACCCATATAATTCTCTGTGTTGTTTTCCTGTGTGTCCACTTCTATGATATCTATTTTGAGCACTGCATCATTATTTCTAATTTATTTTGTCACTTGTAAGCAAAATTAACTATTAGAACCTCTTACTGTCTTTCTATTCTGGGTTCTTATTGTGTGCTGGGATCTGGCAATTTGATTAAACACTCATCTGTAAACACTCGCAAAGTAAACCAGTGTATTTTTAATGATTTTCATCTGTAATTGGTTTATAGTTCCCAAAAACCTCATTTACATGAAAAAGGCTCTACTGTTTGAGTCTGCATTTAAAACCAAAATACAGGTATTCTTCCTTCATTAAAAATGTAAAAAAAAACCACCTCAAACCCAGTGATATTGGAAGAACATTTGAATGTTGCATAATTATATATTTAATTTTCCTTTTAAATTCTGGAGGCAAGGCTTCTTAATGGCATGGATTTCTCTATAGATGATGCACCATTCTCTGGTGATATTGTTTGAATGTCATTCAATCACATCCGGGTGTTGGACTGCATATAGCCGTCTACTCTTGCATCTGTCCCTGCCCCACACATGGCACCATCTGAGTTGCAGTTGAGTGCATTTGTTGTTACCTCCTTAAATATATGAAGCAGAGTAATAAAGTACCTTCAGTCACTTTCCTGTATGTTGTTGTTCTTCAAATGTGGTGTGACAGCAGTACTGGCAGCCTAGGGCCTTGTCAAGATTAGGACTTGCTGTGCCTCTCCACAAGGCAGTGAACAGATATTACACACTGAAAAAATGTCTTGAAAATACCTCTAGCTATAGCCACTTATATTTGCCAGATTGGAAAGATTCTTCTTCTAACTTAAAACCAAAAAACATCATTTTCAGGATGAGCTTAGAATTGGTGCATAGAGTGTTATGAATAGTACAATTCCTTTTCCATCACAGGGACACGGACTACTTAATGAAACCCTCCTCTTTTTAGGTTGTTTGATTCAGCACATGAATGCTGGGCATAAACCAGGACGTAGATGTATAAATCCTGAAAGCACTTTGTTATAGTAGTATAGTAACAAATTTTATTGAGTGCTCCTACCTCTAGATGGATTACTTCCATGAATAATGGATTTTCATTTGCAAGGTTTTATTAGCTGGGAATTATTGCGACATTTCAAACCATATGGTAATGGATGGCCTCAGTTTGGAATAACTAAATCATGGGGGTATTTTAGTGTATTCTTCATTGTGTGGATTAATCTCTAGCTGGTGTGTTTTGAGGCCTAAAGGTATGTAGTACATAGTTACAGTGTTTAAAAATACTCAAAGCTTTTGATGAAAATTTCCTAGTAAATCTTTGGGAGCCCTAGTTTGACCTGAACCTCTGATGTCTTGCTAAAATGATTCTACATTTTCTTCAGGAAAAAAATCTGTGGATTGCTTGAGATTTTTCTGAATTTGTAAAATCATTGAATATAACGTTGTATTTTCAGATACTTCGTTCTTGTATCAGCTAGAGAACTTACGATAAGCTAATGAACATTGTGAGTGTATTCACATCCAGGTTAGATTTACGTGTCTAAAGATATTTGTATATGTGTATTTCTATACACCTACATAGAGATCTATACATAAACATGCCATGTAAAGAGTGCTAATGTTACCTTGTAAGAAAACGGTGAAGGGTTACCCTGGAAGAAACAAGCAGGAGAAAATTACTTGAGAGAAAGATGGAACTGAGTGGTATTGGTCATCTTATTTCTGCCAAGTAATCTCAGCATCTTTTGAGACAGAGATCTTGGGAACTGTGTAATTCCTCTGTGATTAATCTTCTGGTCAATCAACTAATTTAGTTTATCAATAGAGCCATCTGAGAATACTGCATTAGAAAAATTGAAATATTTTATAGCTCAGAGTCTTGGTCATGTAGTGTATTTTCTATATAGTGATAAATTGTTACAGGTATTTAGAGATATAATTTGTAGAGTATACGAAGTGTTGTGTGTCATGCAGTGTCAGTGTTCCATATGGTTTTTAATTTGTCTGGAGAAAAATACTCAACAAATAATAATTTTTAGAGACACTATAACGTGAAAAACCTGCACCTCACTGAAGTGGCTGATTGATTTGTATGTATTCTGTGCTCTGAAGTAGCAGCAAGATAATAGCCATTCTTCCTAGAGTTGGGCTTGACCTCACTAATACTACTGATGCATTTGGGGGGGAGAAGGGGAGGAGTTTTGTTATGGGCAGGTACTGAGATTAAGTGAAAGTAGCTGTGCTGGTCTGAGCCGCTTTCAAATTAAAAAAATCAACCCAGGAGGACAAGAAATGTGCTAAAAGGCTTGAGGATGGAGAGAATGCACAGTAAACACTCCTGAAGTAACACCAGTTTTCTTCTTAGTAAAATTGTACATCCAGCTAAGTTGATAAAATTCAACCACTCCTCCATAGTTTGAGGAAATATTCACTTGTACTATTAAGAGATTTGTTTTCTGAGAACTTGAGATTTCCATGGATAAATAACACAAAACAGACTTTTTTTTTTTTCTATAATAATTGACTAGTACTATTTAAGATCTGGGGTTGTATTTTTTACAGTAAATGTGAACATCATCTAACTGTAAAAATTAACTTTTTATTTTCATAATTTTTGTTGGGGTTGGGAAATAGATGGGTCAAACATTACGGGAGACTGATGTTTCACAGACTGACACTGTCCTCCCCTGTCATTTTTTGGTGAATGGACAGTATCTGACAGATGAAAATTATTTATCTGTCAAGGATGTGTTTAGCCAATGCATATAAGTCATTCTTGTTGTCCCTTTATAACCTAAAGGCATCTTGGTTTCTGAGTGCTGTCATTTCACCACCGTTCAATCCTGACTGGGTTATACAGGAGGAAGTCTGCAATTTTTAAGTCATAATTTCTCTTGGGATTGGGGTAGGAAGTATCTCTTCTTCTTCTTCATATTCAATAGCTCTTTGTAAATCTAGAGTCAAATATGCATTAGTACTGTTCTTTGTTCTTCATAGATTTCTTGGATTAACATATTAATGATGTAGCAACAATCTTAATTTTTAAAATAATTTCTGATGTTGATGGGGGAGGCAGGAATATTCACGTGATTTATATTGATACCTAGTTTAGATTCTCTGAATAGCTCTTTGCAGGCATTTCCCTTTCACCATTGATTACTTTGGCAATTTAAACTCATAATCTGCAAATCGCATCCATTAAGGAGATGATCATGAGTAGGAGTACAATGTGGGCTGAAAATTTAGTGATTGAACTGATATCTGTAAAAAATGAAATGTTAAGACACTGTGTGCTTCCTAGGTCTTTTATCCCTTTATTTAATGCTCATCCATGCTTCTGACTGTTGTTAGCACTGCTGACATTTACAGATGGGTCCGTGCATCTTTCTTGTTTTCACTTGTTTTAAAAAAAAAAAAAAGAGATACATTCTGGCTTGGAGCCTATGCCATGTGCTCCTTATACCTAAAATTAATACAAAATGCTCAAAGTAATTACTGTCATTGTTATTGAAAATCATGTCTATAATGTAACTCTGTAAAGTGTTGCTTATGTTAAACCCCCTATTTTTTGTTGTGTTTTTTTTTTTTGTTGGTGCAGGTGGAAGAGGGCTGGTGGGAAGGTATACTCAATGGAAAGACTGGCATGTTTCCTTCCAATTTCATAAAGGAACTGTCTGATTCTGATGATGTGGGAATAGCCCAGGAAGAGCAAGTAAAGCCAAGTAAGGAAAAAAACACTGATGTTCTGTATGTATGTCTGTGTCTTTACCCCCTACACCTTGATAGGGTAGGGCATTCTTATCTCTTGCTTGGAAGTGGTTTTGAATGCCATGTTCTTAATTTATGCTGTGAAATGGTCAGATGATGATGATAAGCGTGTACTTGCAATGCTACCTGAATTGTAATATTGGCAATGCTCCCTGTGTTAAGACTTGCCGAGTTGCAACAGACCAGGAAGAGAGAAAGCAATCATGATTATTGGACTTGTATTTCAAAATGAATTACAAGGGGATTTTTGTCTTTAGATGTGGAAACTGAGCAAAGTAACCAAACATCTACTAAGTGGCTGTGCTTCTTTAAATGAGGGATTAAAGTGCCATGCCTTCTGTAACGACTCCAGTAGATTTAAGGACTCATAATTATTGGTGTGGGACATGCGGCACTTTTTCCCTCCAGGTGCTGAGCATGTTACTATCACCTCCGTCACCCCCTGCCCCATCAGCCAAAGGGAAAAAGGCCAGAACTGGGACATGGACTTTGTTCTCTCACTTACAGTGGGCCAGTACTGCTGCAGGTGAAAAGCATGTTTGGTAACTAAGTTTGCGATAGTATAAGCATGGTAGTGGGTTGTCCTGTTTATAACTTCCCTTGGAGAGTAACCTGAACCAAAAGTATGCTGTTACATGACATGGACGCTTGTTGCTCTTCATGTTTTTTCTGTCCTTTAAATAGATATTCTTTTTGCTTCCTAAGTCAATGGTCAATTATGAATCTTTAGTGAAAAGGAAAGAAGTCAATTGTAGTTACATATTTCAGGCTAATTCCACAATACCGGCCAAAGTCTTCCTGTTTTCAGCACTGCAGATAGTCATTGCTATGTAGTGTTCTGAGGTCTCTGAACAAGCAAAAGTGAAAGGACTCCCAAGACCTTTGTAAGTTTATTTCAGCTGAAATTTACCCCAGCCTTTTTAGCCCACTCTGTCAGTAAGAGATAGAAAGTTATAATACTTCCTTTTTTTTCTTATCTTTTTTTTTAATCTTATTTTTCCATTTAAGGCAGATTTGTCATCATTATTCCATCCCGTAGAAATAAGATCCAAAACCTGCTAACTTTTGCAATGATGACAATTTTTCTTATTTTTTTTGTAGCACAGTGCCTATTCATACATAGTAGCACTGCTGACCTAATCTTGTGGTCAGTGCTGCTAAAGATATTTACGGGTAATGTTTCTTCAGACTGGAATGAAAATATTTTTAGAGAAGTTAATAATTTTAGTATGATGGAAAGCAAAAAAGGGCATTAAGTGAAAGGGCACATTTTGGTGAGATTGCAAACTGCTTTTTATGACCTGTATATGCTATTGTGAATTTTGGTCACTATAAACACAGTGAGTCTTGGGAGAACTGGTTGTGTAGATGTAGTTTCAGCTCTGGATTCTGTAACGTTTGATACTCTATAAATGAATAAGGTTAGTGATACTGTTCAGGATGGCATACCTCAATTTTATCTCTATGAATGAATGAATATTCCTTTCCCAGGTAATTTGGTAATATTCACTTTATAATAAGCATTCTAAAATTGTATTTTAGCAAAAGCATACATGGGAGTGTGTAAAAGCAGCCACAAAGCATTAGCTTGTTTCCTTGATGTCCATAATGACGCATGCTTATTTCAAACTCAGTATTGTGTGCTGGTTCTGACAATCAGTGGAGCCTAAACCCTGTGATACCTGTATTGAGAAAACACTGCTAACACAGATACTGGTTTTGTCTCTTTATATAAATTGAAGATAGCTGTAGTTGAGAGATGGGTTTTATTCTTGTATGTAATTTAGCTCTTTGGAAGTGTTTTGTGGCTAGCTAAGATGATGTGTTATTAGGAGCTATTTTCTCAATAGCAAAATACCTATAAACCAGAAGAATACTGTAATCCTCCTTAGAGAGAGATAGGGCCTCAGGGAATGTTGCAATTCTTACGGGGCTTTTAATGCTTTTTTATTTATTTTTCTTAAAGTAAAACATCAATTTAAGAACTGCATTCTCATGGCAGAACTATGGGAAATATGCATCAACTCGGTTCTTTCTGTATGGTTTATGTCTTGCTCTCTAACACATGGTGCCTTATGAAGCTCTGACTATATGGATTTGAAAATCTCCGTAATGAGATTGCAGAAATTTCAGCAAGTTTGTACAGCTGACTAGGAATGATAATCTTATTCCAAGTATCTGTGCTTAGTCTTAAAACACAGCAATATAAAAACTGAACATGTAAACCATGGAGGATTTGGGCATCAGGGTAGCATTATTGTTGAAATTCTCAGGGTAAGATCTCAGAAGGGTGTACATTTATGCCTCTAGATCAACTGCTTCCTCCATGGATGACAAGACATGACAGTACTTCAAATCTGCAATAACTCCTTTTTGTTTCTCTGGACACGTTGTTTGAATATGTCTGTATCACAGGACTTCATAAGGCAGACGCCTTGAATATGAATTCTAGATTATTAAGTTAGCACTCAGGTCTGAAGGGCTGTACCTGCTCATTGAACTAGAATACTGAGCAGTCACTGAGGTTCTACACAGCTTCCAGAGCGGCCTAGAAAGGGTTGGGGTATGGCTCTGACATCTTGAGCAGTATCCTTGAACTCTTCAGCCCGGCTTTTGAAATGGATAAGGTAATACTTGGCAGATTTACTGTGAGATTTGGGAAAGCAGCATGAGATTTTTGGAGAAGGGGGACTGGAAAAAATACAAGAGTATTTTTTAGTTAATAGCTAAATTTAATACTTTAGTTAACCTTAGTTAAACTTGATCTTTTAATCATGTATTACTGACGCACTTTAAATTAGAGAGTCTTTTTGGAAGGGCAAATGTAATTTTTGGTGAACTCAGAATGGAAGAAATACAACACAGAAAATTTATATAACTTGGGTTTTTAAGAATAAGGTTAATAAAACCGTATATTTCTGTGTCCTTCTGTTATGACCTATACAGGCCCAATGGTGAGAAAGGTGTTGTCTGATTTTATTGGTTTTGTTGTGTCCATGTAAATTTTACCGCAGATCAGAGTATATGCCCAGAAGGAGCTATTTTTGTTTTCTTTTCACACTCTGCCATAGAGTAACCTCAGAAGTTTCTTCAGAACAAAAAGCTCCTTTTTTGAAAATGTCTGGGGCTTCTTTCGGAAGTGCCTAAATATTTTTGAATACTGACAGTATGATGTAACTTGCCCCTTAACTTGAAAGGATTGGGAACTTGTACTACCCCTAAGATGGTGGGTGCTCAGAAGATTGGAAATTAAGACTGTTAGAAGATCAAAAGGTTGGGGGCACGGGGGTTTGTTTATTTATTTGTAAAGTATTTCTCCCAGCTGTAAGGTGACTGCTAAATTTTTTGTCTTAAAAGACACATTTCAGAATGTGAGTATGGACAGGATCAGGTACAGTTAGAGCAAACAACAGTTCCTTGTTTTTTAAAGCATCCTCTTAAATTAAAACAATATTTTTCTCTGACTGACTGATACAGCATGAACAGGAAGCATGCATTGTAATTTTCTCACTGTATTGAAAGGATACACGAAGAATAAGATTGTTTTCTGGATTTCTCATATATCTTGTATTAATTTTAAGAATATCTTCAATACCACATCTTGATATTACAGCCTTTTAAGAAGCAAAATGTTGTCAAATAAATCGTATCTGCGAGATTCATAACTTAATATTAAGGAGATGATTTCAAAAGCATTTTGGTATGTTCATGGCAATGTCATGACAACATTGATGGTGGCCTGTTATATATCTTGCTGTCTCTTATATGTGTCTGTTCAGGAATTACTAGGCTTCATGGTATGTATCAGCTATTTTTAGAATCTGCTAGTGATGGCCACTTAAAGAAGTCATGATGTCTGGAATTATAACTGATCATAGACTCATCAACTGATGGTTCAGTCAGGCAACCTCCTGTATTTAGAGTTCTAAAAACTTAAGATGTCCGTTACTGTCTCTCTGGCTCTCCTCAACATCATGAAGCTTTACATACCTTTCTCTTAGCAGTTAAGTCTTAATTGTCATTTGACTCTTATAATAGCATTATTTTAATGGTATATTGTAAAAACAGTGTGGAAAGATGCATTTGTGGCTTTTTTGCTTCTTTGTTATGTAAATATAAGGCAAGGAAGAACTTTTGTTATTTATTAAACTGCAAGAACAAAGCAAAGAAACAACTCTTAGTAATACATAAATGAGTATAGCTTTTTGTTTTCTGAAAGTCCAACAGAATGATATGCAGGGGAAAAAAAATACACATTTTTGGTACCAAAATGGACGTGATACTATGTTGGGACAATTCGTGTGTACTGGCTATTTTACTATCAAATTTTACTGAAGACATTAATTTTTATGATAATATACATAGGTGAGATTGGCAACAAGCTGGCATTGGTATATTCTCAGGCTTTCCTGGGGACCTTGGGTTTGAAAAGAGCCCAACACACAAAACACCTTGGCTCTCATGCCTTTACCTTCACTTGAATTTCATATCATACATGTCAGAGCATGAGTTTTCCTACTATCAAAGAAAAAAAAAACAAACCAAAATTAATGGATTTGATAATAAAATTGTTATATTAAAGATCTAAGATGGGAAGTGGGATTTGTTTGGGTTTGGTGTTTTTCCTTTTTTGGAGTTGTTCTTTTTTTTTCATTTTAGTATTTTGTTTTTGTTAATGTGTGCCAAGTCAGAGACCTAATTAAGCTATTGGCTAAAAAACGGATTTATTCAGGTTTTAGTGTCCTATCCCTTCACCTAAGCATTATTTAAGAACAATTCCCATGTCCAAAACCTTTCTAATAAGTCGTCTTGGAAAGATACAGTATTTCTGATGCTCACGGGATCCTGGCGTATTAAAGAAATGTGAGTATTTCATTGCCCTGTTTGGATGTCAGCTGTGCTTGTTCGAATGCACTACATCTGCATCAGGAGTGTTGAACCACTGTGAGTACATCATTGGAGTAATAATTTTTTTCAGACTTGCCCTGTGCTCCGTGCGGAGGCTGTATAAGACAGACAAATAATTTCATTTGCAAGGCTCACAACTTGATGGACAACAGTCAGAACCTAAGAAAAGTGCATTCTGTTGGACGTTGTAAAGAACAGCTTTAGCAAAATCATTAAAATTGTTTTATCTGACATACAGGCAGTAAGAATATTTTAACTTCGTGTATGATCAGATACTTTCATTAATATTCTCATCGTTTTGCTAATGAGGCTTTAAAAATGTTGGTGACTGAAAATACAGATTAAAACCTCTTCCTTTCCCTTCTTTTTACCGTCATTCGATCTCTTCACCCCCACCCTGCCACTTCTCTTTGTTTTTCGTCTTTCCTTCTCTTGCCTGCTGTCAGGAAAATCTGCCTTTGAAGGGACAATTCTGTACAGAGTGGCACCGGCAAAGATTGACAGCTACAGACGCTATAACAGTGAGTGTGTTTCAAAATCAACAAGCAATAGCTTTCCTCCTCTGCACTTGTTTGATTTATCTACACTTGTAAAGTGTGCCACTGCTACTCACTTACGGCTACTCTACATGCGTATATCTGTCTGTAAGCGAAAGTCAGTTTGCTGCTGATGAACTGCCCAGCCTTAATGCAATGAGAATGCACTCGTTCCTTCTGTGCATGTGTATGTTCCGTGTCCATGTAATGTATGTGTGTAAGCCCACAATAAATTTTGAATTACATTGGATATTTGGGTCTCAGCTATGGATTGAAATTAAGACCATTTAGTCCCATCATTTTTGCCACCTGAAACATAAGACTGTTGCTAATAGCCACAAATCTTTGAATTAAAAGTCCTTGTGCTCTAAGAGTAAACTTTGTATTGTGATTGCTGAATTCGTAAAATACTCTTTTCTTTCTTAAACATTATGGGGTTTGGGTTTTTTGTGGGTTTTTGGATGTTTTTTTGGGGGGGGGGGCAGGGTTTGTGTGTGTGGTGTGTTGGTTTGTTGTTTGGGTTTTTTTTAATTTACTGCATGCTCTTCCTTTGACATTCTGTCTTCAACAGCTATTACTCACAGCATTTTGGCTGATAGTGGTTTTTTTTTTCTGCTGAGGAGGTTAAATGATACAAAGCTACTTTCATTTCACATTCAGGGTTTTCCCTTCTGCATTTTGGAAGCAGGGAACATGCTGCTTTTCATATGCTTTTATTACCCTGGTAATACATAAGAAGAGAGGATGGGAACATCAGATGCAAGGCAGAGGAAGCAAGGAAGACAGAAATCTGTCCTTCCACCTGCTTCCTCATAAGAAATCTAGCAGAAAGAGATCCTACTGAGTCACAATCAGTATGACTAAGTACAAAGTGTTCAGTCCTGTCCTCCAGTGAACAGGATGTTGTGCTAACTTTGGCATCTGCTTTTGTCCCAGACAGCTTTCTCTTGAGAAGATCCAAGCTGTGCTCTCCTTCTTCCTCCTTTCTAGGTGGGAGTGTTTGCTCTCCTACCTCTGAGGACTTCTGTTTCATGCATGTTCACAGCAAAGGATGAAGGAGTTGAAGTGGTAGTCTTCTATTCTCATAACTTGCACTTCACACCTTCTTTTTTATAAACAAAAATCTTTGTGAATGTGTGCAGCTCTGACTGTTTCCTCGTGGAGAATTATCTCCCTGTCTACGAGGATTCACCTCTTTTCTGCAGCTCTTTTCAAGCTTCCAACCAAGCTCTTGCTCTGACTGGAGCAGACCATGTGACTTATGGTCTTCACTTTTCTGTTGCTCCTCACCTTATAGTCTTCATGCCTGCTTATGCATCACTCAAGTTGCAGAGTTCTTAGACCATCATGTCCTTGAGTTCACCTATCTCATGAACATGATAAGGATTTATGAAGTAAATCTCCAGTGTTCTTGACTTCTGATTTTAAAATCTAACTTAATTAAGATGCAAGGTCTGCCTTTAGAGCCTTTACTTTCTTGTTAGTCTTTCTGGGCACTGATGCCCTAAAATTACCTTTCAGTGTCTTCTGGAAACCTGCTCACCGTGCCCAGCCCATTTTTGATTAAGAGTCAAATAGCCCTTCCCTTTTTCCAAAGTCATTTAGAATGAGACTAAGTGAAGTCAGGAAGAATTCAGCCACCTTTCCAGTTGTGCTAGAGCTCTGCATTTAGTTCTCCTTTTTAATAATACTGGCCCATGGTTGTGCCACGTCACAGAAAATAAATTTCGTCAAACTGATTTCATAGAGAACAGGATTGGAAGGGTATCTACAGGTATGCTTGTTAAACAGCTGCAAGAAGACACCTTAGCCCTCAGTAGATTGTCTCATGTTGCTCAGGGCAAATACCCATCTAAAGTTTATTTTTAAAGCTGACAAAAGATTCCTTGTTTAATACTACCTCCATTGACATTTGATTGAGATTTGCATGTTTTTTCATTCTGTAGAGGTATTTTGCTTTCTCTGAAAAACTGCATCTCAGAAGGCCAGATGTCCAGCTACATTTGTGGCATATTTTTTGCTTACTGGGTTGGAACTGGGAATGAAGAGGGCCGTACACAAAATCAGGTCATCTGGGAAAATTTGAAACAAGATGAGGGTTGGCATTGTTGATCTTATCAGAGTTGTTGTCTCCTAAACTAACATATAAAAAGGAGGGTTCGTTATTGTTCCTGCTACATCTCTTGGCAGCTCACTTCCTGCATGCTCATGTTCTTTCCAAGGAGGCCTACTGAAGGTGTGGCCAGCTCCTTCCATTTCATATCTGACCTCTGGTCCTTATTTTTAGACAAAAATCCATGTGCTTTTGTCTCCAGTGAAAACAATTTGGAGGCATTCCACAGAATTGTTCTTTTGTGTAGGGGTGCCTCTTTAAAACAATGCACAGCTGCTCTAATTTCAGCTTTCTGATTTCCCCATAAATTAAGCTCAAGACAATTCATAGTTTTAGATTAGTTATGCCCAAAGGGTGCTTGGATTCACCTGTATCACATTGCATGAAGCGTTGCTCAACTTTTGAAGCAAGCTTAGTGCTTTTACTTTACAAACATACGCTTAGTGCTAAATATTTTTATTTTGAAAGCCATTTCACAACTGCTGTGTTTAAAAGAAATTTTATCACTTAACCAAGGTCTGTAGTAGCTAAATGCTGTTGAATTACTGTGTAGCTGCTTCTAGAGCTACCTTCCACTGAAATATGCAAGACTGTCTCTTGCATAAACACCCGGCCTTGCCTTCATATGCTGACATGGCTTTTTCAGTCATTAGGTATGCCAGGCTCTGCTCAGCGATAATTCCAACTCCTTTGGCATTCTGCTCATCAACCTGCTGTCAGAAAATCTTTGTTACTGCATATGCTGGATGAAGAGAGACGCACAGCAACAAAAAATTCCTTATGTGTAGTTTTGCTGATCACAGCCCTTTTTCTCTCATCCTGCAACCTTCCTCCACCTCCACAAAAAACGCTTCTTGGATTTCTATTTTTATTTTTACTGGTTTAATTTCTCTTTCTTCCTTCACTTTCTTTTTCTTTGAAGATGCTATAACTGAGGAACAGGGCAGATACAATGCTTCATTTGACAAATATTTGACTCTGTCCTTATATGTGGATCCACAATGCTGTCAGTAATAGATATTAGATAAAATGGAAGAAGATGAGACAGGATCGTTGAAACAGAAATATTCGTGAGTAACCTTAATTGTGTTTTCTATTGCTCCACCACATTTTTTTTTAATTTTTTTTCCTTTTTCTTTTTTTTTTTATTTATTTTTTTATTTTTTACCCTCCCCCTATTCCTTGAGGAGCTGTGGCTGGTCAGAGTTCCAAGAAATCAATATGGGCGAGGTACTTATGACATTGTTAATCCCATTTAAGAGTGTTTGAATGTAAATAAAGTTAAATGTGAAAACCAAATATGGATTTTTGCTGTTCCAAAGAGAGGATCATTACAATTGTTTTATTTCACCTCACTATATAACTTGCTTGCAAAGAAGAACATAAATACACAGCTGCTACAATGAAAAATAACATCTGAGAAAAGAACAATGCTAAAATTGAGTGAGGGAAATTTCTGTGATTAAACATAAGCATCCTGTTTTCTTCAGAAAAAATGTACATAAAGTGAGGGATTAGGGGTGGTGGGTGCACGAATTATGTTGACTGAGGTAAAACACATTAAATCCTTGTGTTGATTTGGACTGCCACTACCAAGTGATTGTCCATGATTCTCACAAAAGACTGGGTTTTAGTGCGTGGCAGGTGAAGAATCCTTTTGGCTGTGGTTGCTTACCCATCCTTTCACGTGTAATAACATGTTCCTGTGCACGATGAGAACAGTGGTGAAAAAATAGTTCCCAAATGGAGACAACGATGGTACAGTTGTAGAGCTCCTGAATGAATGATTATTTCTATGCATTCTCACAGTACTCGGGAAAATGGTTGGGAATGACGTGAAGACACCAACTTCCATATCGATGGCTCTGTGTCCATGCTACAGAGGGTGCTTGCGCTCCATTGCCCTTAATGCATGCTGCTGTGTGGTGCTGGACACCGCTCCCCTTTTCCCTGCATGAGTTCTTGTGCAAGCATAAAGATCTTGGGGCTGTTTCTTATGTGGCAAGAACTGTTGTGCTAAAGAAGACAAACATGGTGAAAGGAAATAAAAAATGTTTTGATTATACAGTTACATTTCTTCCAGAAGCATAACCAAGAATGACAAATAATGACTAATATTGAGATGACCTGCCTCAGCCATTTGTGAATGTATAACCACTCTTAGTAAAGAAGCATAAATCTGGTTTTTGACAGTGTGAATTTATGAATCTTTAAACAATGAAGAATCAACATGGCTTTTTTCTACAGTGATATTTTTAAAAAACCTTCCTTTTCTGGTTTTGATTTTATTATGACACTATGGAATGTTGTTGGGGATGGCTTCAACATAATACAGGACTTTGACAGAAAGCATTCTCAAGATAAGTATTTTATAGACTGTGACTATTTGTTCTGTCTTTGCCAGCATGTGAGGAAAAGGAAGAGGAAAAGTTCCTGTCTCATCTGCTGCAATTGCCATGTATAACTTCATCTTCTGTGTCATTCAGATTGGTCACTCGAGCGTTCCATGCTGTTGTTTCTCTAAATGGAATGGAAGGACATATTTCCCCTCACCTTTCTTCCCTTCCATAAAAGGCAAAAATCCCAATAAGCTCAATTTACACAGTTCTTTGTTCTATTAAACACAGTTGACAGTGTTTCTCTCTGGCTGCCAAACCAAATCAGGAGATCCTTTGCATTGTCTCAGGTGTGTGCCTCTGAACAGCTGACCTTTGCATTGCTTAACAGAGCTAGCATGAGAAGCGCTTAGAGGGCCAGAGAGTCATTGGCTTATACATCGACAGAGTGGTTCGTCTTTTGCCCAGTGCCATAAATTGTCTATGGAGAGAACAATCCAGAATAAAGAACAAAAATTAAATTGCTAAATAACAGCTCAAAATAGAAAGTTCTGTAAAGCTCACAGTGTATTCCCCTTTTTTTTCCTGCCATTTTAAGCTATTTAGAAACAATTTGTTTCCTGCTTTGAATTGAGTTAATTTTATCTCAACTGTTTATTTTTGGTTTAACAGCTTTAGTTTACACAGCCCTTTATCATCCCTAAATATCTTCCTGATTTAGAATCTTGGTTTGATGCCAGCGCAGCTCTGGGGCCGTTGGTGAATTCAGTCAGATGTTGTGGTCTCTTTTTAATCCCTGTTTGAGCTAATATGTTTTGGTACATTTCAGAATGTTGTTCTCAAAAGACCTGTAACTGGCGTAGCAGGAGTGTGCTGTGTTTGAAATGTCTTGAGAAAACTAATCTCTCTTATATACCCATAGAGGAAAAATTGTGTGAAGTGCGAAATTCCTCCAGACAGTGTTGTGAAAATTTAATCTTCATGAATGATAAATTAGCTTGCATTTTTAAGGAGCATGAAGCAACAGAGAATCTTAGAGCTCTTCAGCGTTTTTAAGTAGCCTTATGTCAGTAGTCCCATATCTTGTCCCAGCCAAAACTTGGGAGCAGTTGTGTCCTGGGAATTTTGACTTCTTACTTCTGATGCTGCCCTTGCTCAGACATCAAGAAGCTTACACTCGGATTTGAGCTCTACCTTGTGGTGCTACAGATGATTCAGCAACAATAAATCTAGGTAAAAGGATAGTGTCTTTGATTATAGAGTCATAAATGGGAAGTGGCACCCTGAAAAGATTTTGTCCTGAGAAATTTTAAAGATATGAAAACTTTTCCTATTCGGACTGGTGTGATAGTAGACACATTAGTGAGCACCTTGATGTTATGTTCTTGGCTTGTCAGCTCTCCAAGTGCTGACAGAGAGCTGACAGATTCTGGAAAAGTTACTGTTAAAAAATTAGAAAAAAATGTACTGAGAGGCCTGAATACTGTAGCTTTTATCCTATCCTGGCTGTATTTGAAGTCTTTAAAACTGGACTTAAAAGAAAAGCAAAAGGTGCTCAGTGTTTCCGAGGATTAGCCGTTTGCTGAGCTGCTGGCCTTACCTTGGTGCTCAAGTTTATAGCTCTACCACAGCTGTTTCAGACTGCCTGGGTGTGTTGGGCAGCAGCAGCAGCAAACTGTGCCAACTGAAATGCTCTCCAGTTTTCATTGCCCATTTAGCAATCTGACCTCCCTGCTAACTGTAGCTCTTCTTGAAGAAAATTTCATCTTTAAAATTCATAATTTGACAAGCTGGGTCACTCAGGTTCCTGCTTAATTCCTAGCTGTATTGATGGGCTACATTGGTCTTCTAGGGAAACTATCCACCCAGCTCTGTTATCCTACTAAGCTGTTTGCAATAGTGGCAAAAAAGGGCATGAAAAGCTGAAGATAAAAATAAAAAAGAAAGAGGGTGATTTGTAGAGGGACATTTTTCCATTTTTAAGAGGAGAGATCACCTCAGCCAGATGTATGCAGGGTTAGGGAGGCCAGTGCAGCTGCACTTGGCAGGATTGCTCCAAGAGAACTGCTGACGTAGAGATACAGATATCAGGGAACAACCCAATGGAAAAATAAATGAGATAAATGAGGAGTGGACGTAGCATTGCAAATCGTTGCTTGCAAGTTCTTTATCCGTACAAATCAGAAGTGTACCTTGGGAGGAAGGTACGACAGAGTCTCCTTAGCGTGTCTTTAAGAGTGAGGGTGTGTTAGACTATTTTCTGCAGGGCTTTTTGTACTTAAGCACTGCATTATTGTTTCTTTATGTTACTGCAGATCTTAATTTTACCTAATTTGTTCTCAGTTTATACTGCACATAGTCCTCCTCTTCTGTCACCTTTGCCTCTTGCCTTCAGCTATGAAGAGGTAAGAGCAAGAACAGACTAGTTCTTGGAAAAGCCAGGGCTGTTAGTTAGTTAGTTAGGTCCAGAGGGCTCCTCAGCTTGCATCAGTCAAAAAAATAATAAATGATATCATTTTTCCAGTTGATCTGGAAGAATTCTTTTAACTTCGAAGGAGCTTTCTAAGGTTGGCCTCTGTATCTGGCCAGTCAAATGCGGTTTAGTTTGGATGGGCATCACTTCAGTCCATTCTGTCCTCATTTTTAAAAAAACCAAAAGCTGGTATTTCCTGTGTTCCTTTCATTATGAGGACTGTATACTGAGACAAAGCTCTGTGTCAGCATAGAGAATGAAATGACTCGGATTATCAGCAAGCACAGATGGGTGATGCGAGGGAAATCTGTTGTAAGCCTGAGGTGAGGTTTCTGATACGAGGTGTGATGTCTCATCATAAATGGACATAAAAGATGAAGATGCCATAATGAAAAACAAGTGATGACCTAGAAACAAAAGCCTAACTCCTACTGGAGCCCCTTGAGGTTTCTGATCTCCTTTTTTATGCAGGTTTCAAAGATGTGGAAGTCTATGTGAACAGTTGTGTAATTCCCATAATTACTTCCACTGCCCAAAGCCCAGGTCCTCTTCTCCCTATAATTCTCTCCTAATTATTTGTCTTAAAGATAGCTTTTCTGTTCATTTCAGGGAGTGGCTAAGAGCAATCGTTGGTTCTATTACTTAAAATCCAGCTATTAGTGGAGGGAGGTCTCTGCAGTGCTCCTTCCCTTCATCACAGAGTAGTTCAAGGAGATTTTGGCAAGGACAAAAGAAGTAACCTTTGCCAGAAGATGATTTTCCCATCCCATGTCAAGATCTTTTGTTCAGCAAAGAGACAATGACCACTGTGATTTGAGGTTTATGAGTTGTAGATATTTTATATTCTGAAATATTATTCGTAACTCAATAGTTTATTGGTGACCATTCTGTTTGCATTTAGAAGAAGTAAATAAAGTTGGTTGTAGCCTCTCTCTCAGCCAGGGCCCTAGTGACTGATACTTTTCAAAGCTGGAGAAGGTCCAGCTAGTAGAACTTAACATCTTCTTCTTTTACTGCCTAAGTCACAACGAGGTGTAGGAATAAGAAAGAGCCAGTGACTTTGCTGTGTTGCCTGAAGAGATTTATACCACACTGGCTTGATTAATTTACCCTTACATCTCTAAGTGCCTCTCCATTGTGGACTGGCTTTGCCAGGTGTAACCACCCCCCTCCTGCCAACCACAGCGCAGAGTAGGATCACAGTGAATGCTTGAATTCTCTCGTTATTACTTTCATGAGCTCTGGAAGAGCACAGAGTTCATTGATGACAGGAACACTACCATTTTAACTATGATAATAAATGAGTGAAAATAGATTTGAAGTTTTCCCCCAGGCCCTTTTTGGGAAAATAAAAGGGTCCAAGTAAAGAGATCAAGACCCCTGCATATTTGAGAAAAGAATTGTAGTATTATTATTTAGTGTACTTTTAAATTCCAATGCTGCACATCTTATGGAACAAATAACTTGTTCAGTGCTCTCTAAATTGAATGCTTGAAGAAACAGAAATGTTATTTATGCTCAACAGGTAGATGTAACAGCCACTCAGGAGTCCAGAGCATTTTGCTTAGTCTTTAGTCTTTTTGTTAGTTTCTCATAGGGAACCCTTTCTAATTCCCCATTTATACTCCTTTCATATTTTGGATACAGAAAATCTTGGAGCACCATATGATGACTTTTCTGCTTAACAGTTGTGCTAAAAATACTGTCCTGACACATAATTCTTAACTTCATTTTCTAGCAGCACCCTGGTGTTGAAAGCAATTTAACAGATAAGCCCCTTACATCCTGGATCATGAAGTTGTGCCTGCAGGCCTCAGAACTTGCGCTGGATTCTGTGGTTCATCAGTAAAGCTTAAAGTAGCCCTAGAAGAAGATGCTATGTTTTACTGGGTAGTCATGTTGCTAAACAGTGAATTTCCAGGAAGATATGAAGTCCACCCCCCCAAACAAATCACAGCTCACCAGCATGGCAGAAAGTTGTCTGTTTGTTAAAACCAAAGGTATCTCTTGAGTCAGGGAGGCAGAATCACAGAATGTTAAGGGTTGAAAGGAACCTTGAAAGATCATCTAGTCCAACCCCCCTGCCAGAGCAGGACTACCTAGAGCAGGTCACATAGGAATGCATCCAGGAGGGTTTTAAATGTCTCCAGAGAAGGAGACTAAGCAAAGGATTCAATTGCTAATATTAAAAATTTTATTACTAAAGATTTTCATTGACTCCAAAATGTATTTTCTTTAGGTAATTCCTTTACTTGGTTTTAAAGGGTTGTTCTAATGTAGGCTGGAAATGATTTTCAGATGCTTTCATCTCAGAAACACAGCTTCATTCTTTTTCTGTTGCTTGTACACATCAGAGAATTGCAGAAACTGAGGCATTAGTGATTTTTATGGAACTCCCCACAGGGTCCACAACTTGCAGCCCTTTTGTAGGGATCCAGTAGACTTTGCCCCATCTTAATGCCATTTTCCTTCTGGCAGAAACACAGATAATTTTTGGGTAAAATTACTTGCTCACCAGAGGGAAAAAGGAAGGAGTTTTGTATATAATGTCTAATTTATTTAAGGTGACTAGATTTTAAAGAAGACCCTTTTCTACTGGTAGCCTCTTAAGATGAAAATCCATTGCAATCACTTTGTGGAACTTGATATAAAATTAATTAAGAAGATAAGCTTATTTGAAATTTTTCTGGTTTTGACTTGTAAGATCCACGTTTGTGGCATCATGAATGCTTTTGAGGGGAATATGAGGATTTGACTTTGTTATTATTATGTAGAATTAGTGCTGTAGTAGTAGCAATTACTGTAGTTTTCCTTGAAACACAGTTAAACCAATCTGTAATGAAGGAAGGAAGATATAATTGATCTGATGACTGTTTCAATTGGAGGAAACTTCAATGGGTCACTTCCACTGCCAGTGACTGTTTGGCCCAATGCTGCACTGTTCTGTAAAGTGGCTGAAGCATCACCATACTGCGTCTGTGGCTTCTGCTATTCAAACAGCAGTCATTTTCAGATAAGTGCAGAGAAATTTTCCTATTCACTGAGAGAAGTAATGCAAATCAGAATGTCAGTTTTGATTTATTATATTCCTAGAGGATAGTGTGCATGGGTGCTTTTCTTATGAAGCTGTCTATGCTGCAAAGAGATTTAATTTTCATCAGGGAACATATTATGCAGCTTATTTGATTGCAAATTTGTTTGAACAGCTTTCAGCTTTCTATTTCCAATTAGGTATTGTAGCTTTAGATACTAATTGCGTAATTGGCTTGATATGAGTCACACAGATTTAAGGTACAGCACGCCTGGTCTGACTGCTTTTTAGCTTTAAGTGGCTTTATACAATAGCTGCCCTACAACTGAATTTAACTCTTTCATTTATTGATCTCTCTTCCAAATAATTTTTGTCCAAGGAAGAAGGATCTTCTTGGTACTCAAGGAATGGCTGTCTTCATGAAGTTTTGATGCTGGAGTATGCATGTTTTATAGACTGGTGTAAGTTCTAAGTGATACACCAATGTGATGAAATAAAGTAATTTTTTAAAACTCAAAAATGAGCACGTGACATGGAGTATCTTCTCTGCCTATTTCTTGTGGCTTCATTTTCCTTTAGAGAATGGTGGGAGGGATCATTTTCCAGTCACAATCTCTTTTGTGAACTTCACACCTAAGAGTGCTTCTTTCATCCCTCCGTTTTACAGGCCTGAAAGATGCTACAGGCTCTGAGAGTGATGGTGGTGATTCTTGCAGTACAAAATCAGAAGGAGCCAACGGAGGCACGACAATCCAACCAAAAAAGGTCAAGGGTGTTGGCTTTGGAGATATCTTCAAAGACAAACCTATAAAACTACGACCAAGGTCAATAGAAGTTGAAAATGACTTTCTCCCAGTAGATAAGGTACGTGTCATTTCTTGATTCTCTCTTGGGCTGGTTTAAACAAGTTTGCACCCTAAAGTTCTAAATTCTGTTTACTGGCCAAAACTTCAAGCTTTATGGTATTTATTTTCTAACCTTTCTGTGGATAAGACTCTGCTTTTTTTTTCTTCTGCTGCACACCAGAAGGTGAATTCCAGTGATGTTAGCTACCTGCAAGAACTGTTACTTCGCTTAAAAATTTACTCCTCTGTTTGTACCTC
This sequence comes from Actenoides lindsayi, assembly GCA_025331215.1. NCBI lineage: Eukaryota > Metazoa > Chordata > Aves > Coraciiformes > Alcedinidae > Actenoides > Actenoides lindsayi. The sequence goes on from WTSP01008950.1 coordinate 102,145, forward strand.
CATCTGTTTAATTGGCCTTTTTTTTGTTTCTAAGAAATTATTACTTTAGAGAGCAATACTGGAGAGGTTTATCACGTTTTCAGTCAGTCACATTATAGGAAAAAAAATCGCTAATTCTTATGTAAACTAAGAGGGAGATACTGTCACTGTGTCATCAGTTTGCTTATTAAAAAAAAAAGATTTGGCAAATACATAAATTCCTCAACTTGGTACTGGATTTGGTGTTTTTAAGGAGGCTTTCAAAAATCACCTAGATTTGTTTAAAGGGATTAGTAAGATAAAGCGTATTATTTATTGGTTTGTTTTACAAGGCATAAAAACAGTCTTGAGATTAACACTTGGGAAAAAAAATTACTTTCTGACAAATTCAGACCATCTTTTTAAAGAGCACGCTTTGTTCCAAAGCCAAACTATCAGTAAGTAAATTAGAGAGAGACTAAAAAGCAAAATAAGGTGTTTCTAATAAACTGACATAGGCAAACACTTAAAAATAAATAAATAAATAAAATGGATTGATCTCTCTAAGGTATGTTCATTAGGGAAACAAAAAAAATAGATGCATTGTTTCCTAATGAAGGAACAACTAGAGAAAAATCTCTTAAATTGTTCCTTTAAGTGAACAGTTAGTTTTGCATAGGATTACTGATACACTGAGAAGCTTTAGGAGGCTTCCACAACCTGGAGTTTTGCTATGGGCATAGTTATGTGATTCATTTTCTCGGGCTCCGCAGTGATTTTAAGAAACTCCTGGGCAGCTGCTCTTGTTCTCTGGTGTGACATCTTCTCACCTTCTTGAGTTGTCCTTTTCTAGCTGTTTGTAGCATCAGGCAGTACAGGAATTACATCGTTTGGCCCACAAAGCTTTTGATTTTTAACCTAGATCATTTCAGTGATCTGATTTATAGCACAGCACTTACTCCCACATCCACCCTGAGTTATAGTGGTATGGGAGAAGGGGAGATCCTGCAGAGGCATGCTGGAAACTTCCCAAGTTAGTTGTGCTGAGGGAGATTTGGTTAATATTTTACAGGAGAATCCAATTTGCATTCTGTATAAGGAGGGTAGTGAAGAGCTGGGATAATCTAAGGAAAAACCTAGATTGTATTACTCCTTGACCATTGCTGACTTCTTCAAAGCCTACATGGTACTTTGCTTGCCTTCTGTTTTGGGACTAATTAACTCATGTGTGGGACCTTGTTAACATGCAGGGCTGGGAGCAGCTGAGCTGTGTTCCAGTGGCACTTCATCAAAGAAGCCCCCTTGGATGCAAGCTAGGGACAGGCCAGACCTGGTTGTGTTCACTGACTGCTAGCTAATGAACCTCCTCCTGCAAGATTCAGGGAATGGGGTAGAGAGCAGTGAGGTCAGCTGTGCATGGAGCAGTCATGGTGTCTTCCCACAGCATGGTTTCGCTGTGACCTTGACAATCTTCCAGTGTTTAAAGTGTGACTGGGCTTTATGAAAGCTTTCTAAGTGTGCTGAAAGAGAATCTTACCAGAACATGAACTTGGTTAATAAAAAGTTTATTTTTTTTTTAACCCCATTTCAGCAAGTGTTTGTTTTTATAATTTGATGGCTGCCTGCAATCTTTCACTTAAAAGTACAAGTCTTTTCTTCCAAGTCCAGTGTAAGGAAAATTGCTTTGTATATAGGAAGCACCTGATAGCAGGCAGACTTAAACTCATGCATGGCTGTATTTAAACTTTTTGGGGTGTTTTTGGTCTGAGGACATAAAAAGTCCTGTGGCATCAGGAAAGTTGTATTTTAATAATGCAGTTCCAAAGGAAGTGAGTCTTAAATTATTCATTTCCCACATCTAGGTATGAAAGGGAAATACGTGGTGCAGGAAGAAAATCATCTAAGATAAACGCACTACATTTACATTATAATAATATTTATAGTAGATGTGTAGCATAAACATTCACTTGTAAAGTTGATGCATATGTAGGTGCTGACCAGAATTCAAGTGTTGCACAAAATTCAGTCTGATATAAATAAAGCTGATTAAAATTTACAGATGATAAGGCCCTGTTAATGCCACACAAAGGACTTTTTGTGTCTGCAGTTTACTATAACTGTACCTGTCTTTACAGTAGTGATTGTAAATGGGAACTGATTAAAATAAATTACATATCCCTTGAACTCTGGAGTCCCATGTTTTAATGTGAAGTTTTCACAAAGTGCTTATGAAGTGGCCTTCATTCCCTGAAGGGAAAGAAGTCTTTCTCAATAATAATAAGTCTTACCTTTGTAGTTCACAAAAAACCCCAAGTATTTGTGCAGCATAAGTCAATAGGTTTGTTACCCAGCCAAAACTTAAATACAGAATCTTCAGAAAATTTCTAACATTTTCCATCCTACCCACAAACTTTCACAGGATCACAGAATGCTAAGGGTAGGAAGGGACCTTGAAAGATCATCTAATCCAACCCCCTTGCCAGAGCAGGACCACCTAGAGCAGGTCCCATAGGAACGCATACAGGAGGGTCTTAAATGGCTCCAGAGAAGGAGACTCCACAACCCCTCTGGGCAGCCTGTTCCAGAGCTCCATCACCCTCACAGGGAAAAAGTTCT
>WTSP01008950.1:109734-127205 GCA_025331215.1 Actenoides lindsayi
GCCTGCCCCTTCTTCCAAAGGTGGTAGACTCTCCTCTTTCTCCTAAGTTCCGCCAGAAGCTCCCCATTTAGCCAGGCTGGTCATTTTCCCCGCCGGTTCGTCTTATGACACATGGGGACAGACTGCTCCCGGGCCTTTAAGAGTTCCTTTTTAAAAAATGCACATTCAGTCCCATATTCAGTTTTGGGTGCTGCAGTATAAGAAAGACATTGAAGTGCTGGAGCGGGTCCAGAGAAGGGCAACAAAGCTGGTGAAGGGTCTTGAGAACAAGTCTTATGAGGAGTGGTTGAAGGAGCTGGGGTTGTTTATTCTGAAGAAAAGGAGGCTGAGGGAAGACCTTACTGCTCTTGACAGCTCTCTGAAAGAAGGTTGTAGAAAGGTGAGGGTCAGCCTGTTCTCACAAGTCTCCTGCCCCTGGGGTGGGACCCGCAGGCAGCACCCCCTCCTTGGCCAGAGGGCAGGGCTGCCCAGGGTGTGCAGGGGCACGGGCAGGGCATGGGGGGAGGCTTTGGGACAGGATCTGGGGGTCTCCCCCAGTACTCACCTCATCTCCACACACTGTCGCACAGTGCTTTGTTCTCCTGCTGAGCTAGCTAAATTGCAGGAAAAATATTGCAGGTATCCAGAGGAATCAAAAGCAGCATTTATTTATTGGAGGTGCCTATACCTTTGCCCCAGTCCAGAACTACTTTTGTTAGGCAGTACTTCCTGCCAACAACCGAGAGCATTTGGGCATTGACAGGGTGGTAACAGACTGGGATAAAGAGCTATTACCACTTGTGTGCTCTTTGCCTATACTACTCCTGTCCGGCTGGTGAGAAAGCCAAACAGACAGTTGCTGATTATGACTGGTTTTCGGCAATCGAATGCCAATACTAACCCTTTAACTGTGACTGTGCCAAATACTGTGGAACGGATATGAACAGGGCAGAGTATGATCATTCCAGGACCTTTCTGTCTCCTTGATACACTTCACAAGGACGCGGCGCTACCTGCAGGCATTGCCCAGAAACTTGCAGTACACAGGCCAGCCAGTGCTGGTTAAAATGCCTCAGACTGGGATCAATGGTACTAGACAGATAGTGCATATCCTTTTATCCTGAAGTCTGCTGGTTGTACAGCAACTGCGCATCCCATAATGTTGGAAAACTGCACCTGGAAACAGGGACTCTCCCACACTAACCTTGTTTTAATTTTTATTTGTGGTGTGATTTTGGTTTTGATTTGTGTATGTGATTGTAAACCATATGTTTTTGAGAAGATAACTTCTGATTGTGAACAAAGGTGATAGCTGCAAGTTCACATGCTTAGTTAGATTATAATTATAGTTAGGATAGGCAAATATGGCATTTATAATCTACGTTAGGAAGGTATGTTTTCATTTAATGTGTTTATATATGTTATGGAAATGGATGGCATAATCAGAGTGAAAATAAGTGGACTTTATCTGTCCAAAGTCTTAAGTTTGATACAGGGATTTGCAATTGCCCTCAATCAATCTAGTATTACTGCTTGCCTACCTCTACCTAAATCTGTAGAAAACCCCCTTCCTATGGGTATTATTCCCACAGACATAGAAGGGAGCTTGCTGAAACTATGCAATGTAAGGGATACTACCCACATAGTAAATCCTTATTCCCCAGGCTGAAAGTGAGTTCCTGTGAGATTTAGTCAACCATTCATTTTTACCACCATTCCTATAACAGCCTGTATGTATTATGAACAGGAAAATAAAACACTTCCCTGCAAGTGGGTATTATGGGTTACAACAGATTTGCAGCCTTGGGGCAAGCAACCAACGTTTTGCACTAAAACCAACCTATAAATACATCCTGTTGGATACAGTGGAATAAAGGGCAAGATTGTTATCAAAAAGCTGGCTGTAACTGTTTGTTCCTGCTTTGCATTTGATGATGGCCCTCTGGGTTATACACCATTTGACATGGGATTCTCTTTTGCCCCAGTATCAAAAGAGTCAGCATTGTGCTCTTGCCAAAACGTGGTAATTTTTTCCAATTGGACACAACATAATTGGATTGAATACTGCTGGCCAGTTTATTTCACCCTAAAAATGGTCCATCTGTGCCGAAATCACAGCATAAAATAAATACAAGGCATTGAGTGCAAACTTTGCACCTTGTCATGATTGTTCTGTTGCCTTTGGTGATGCTCTGGCTGGTTTGATCTGTGCCTGTAGTGATGGTAAGATGTATACCTCTTTATGGGCTGGGTTGCCTGAACTCCAATGTACCTTAGGCCTCCCAACATCGTGTCCCATGTGGAAGAAGCCCCCTGTATGACCCCACTGAGTGGCTCACATTAAATGGGAGAGAGTAGAACTAAGGGGAGAAGTAGAAGGGTGGCAAGACCCAGGAGTAGCTACCTGTATAGTCAGGCGAATGGAAGGATTTGGGGGATTTGGATCTGCTTTGTGTGAATGCGATTGTGGATGAGTAAATTAGCCTGTCAAGTAGAGACATTAGCTAATGCTCCTGACATAGGTCTGCAGTTACTTAACAGTCAACCACAAGCTACTTGAAGAATGGCTCTTCAGAACTGTACAGTGCTGGACTTAAAGCTGTTACAGCAAAATGGACTTTGTGGCTGTACAGTACGGACTGCTGCATTCATATCCCGTATGTTACACAGGACCTCAACATCCAACTAGTGAAGATACAACAGGTGGCAAAAGTCACACGTGAACTTCAAAAATCAGTGAATGACAGCTGGCTTTGGAGGGTGTTTAGTTGGTTTGGATTTGGTGTTAGTGGTTGGATCCAGAGTTTAATACAATATGTGTTGATGTTGTTGATGTTTATTGTTATGGTAATTCTCCTAAGTGTGGCAATATCTTGTGTAAATCAATTATGATGAAAGTTGTTAGCATGAAGGCGATTCAACTTACTCTTTATAATCCCTGGCATTGATGCCTTAATTTGAGACCAAATTTAAGTGCGTGGCTATGACTGTGGTCACGGGGTGGAAGTGTTGGACTCACACCTATTTTCTTCCTTGGCTCTTTTCCCATGCCGTTTGTTGGAAACACAAGTACCAAGGAAGTCTTAAATGTTTTGTGCCACTGCTAAAGGTTGACCACCAGGAACAATGATTCGACAACAGTCCCGCCCTGACACTCTGCTCAATAGCAGTGAACAAAGTATAAATATTATCCCTATTTCGGACCTAATTTGTAGGATGAGAATTAGACACCAAGTGATAGGGACAGATCGAAGGGTTTGTCCTACTCGCCCTCCCCAGAAGGGATGCCTTTTGGTAAGATTTGCGGCCTCGGCTGTGCTGAGTGGTTTGCCCCAGGAGATTCCAATGGTGATTACAATTGTGTGTTTTAGAGCTATATAGTGCATCTGCAGTTTAGTGCATTTATCACTGACAATCTTAAAGAATCTGTATATGTTGCAAGTGTAAATAAACCATACTATTTGTGCATCTGACTGCTTCTTGTGAATGCAACTGGACCTATAGCAGACAGGCTGTTTGTGCCTCTGGTGTTGGATCTATAGCCACACATTTAAATCAGCATATACATACCCATTAAGAAACCAGTCCAGCCACTCCTAGCCCCTTTAATCTCTGAGGACCAGCTAGAACGCAAGGGGATTAATCTCTTACCAAACTTATTCGTCACTACATGCAACACCTTCCTGGGGATGCAGTGGCCTGGAGGTTCTCCCACCGTTCCACCTCACCATTCTGGAAAGAGATTCTGGCATTGCTCAGGTCGCCAGGAGTCTCCCCATATCTGATCAACCTTCAGCGGAGCAGAGCAGAGCAGAGCAGAGCATGGCTTTGCACTGGCACAGCCCGTCTGCCGCCAGCCCTGGAGTGCTCCCCAGCTGGACACACAGCTGGGCTTTGGGCAGAGGTTCCATTAAGACACTGGCAAGAGCAGTACCAGCTGAGCTGGAGTTCACCCACTGCTCTGCTGGGCCACCAGTCTCATGTCTCAGAGCTCTTCAGCAGTGGTCAGGCAGGTGCCCTTTCCCCTGGGCACCATTCCATGGCTTGTTGCCCTCAGAATGGGACAATTCTCCATGGCCACAACGCCCACGGAGATGCCAGCCACCCCCACCCTCAAGTTCTGTGAGTGCCAGTGGTGTCCCCACCGGGGTTGGGCACTAAGTGGGTTGCACCACCAACTGTGGAATGGTTGGATGAAAGACCAGGGAGAGAGAAAATCTTCAATTTACTAACATTTCAGAGGTGGGGGTGTCCCAGGGGTTTCCCAGCCCCAGGCCCCCCAGCTGCTTGGGGGACAGTTTTTTCTTCTGCAGACACACTTCCAACGCCAGGTCTTGCAGGGGCACACACAGCAGTGCTGGCAAGGGGGTCTCCACCAGGACTTCAGGCAGCTCCAGAACTGGGTGAAGCACTTCTGGAGACACCATCCCACCTTGCACGGGTTCCAGGTGCCCTGGCCATGTGCCCAGACTTTGGGTCCCCTCTGCCCGGGACTGTGTTCCACATCCACAGACCTCTGTTCCCTGTCCATTGCACTGAACCTACTACATGAACCATTGCTCTGTCACAGGCAGGAGACAGACAGAAGAGCCTGTGCAACCCAAGAGAGCTCCCCAAGAGCACCCCAGCATCTGCTTCTGCCTCAGCTTGCCTCCATCCATGGGGCAATGGTGAGGGCACAGTGGCAGCAGCACATGAAAAACATAGAGTTAGTGATGTCCTGGGCAGGTTAGTGTGGCTGAGCAATGCAAAAGCCCCACCTGTGTCACAGAAAACATCTTGTAGACTAAATTGCTCAATGCCACTTCCTACAATGCACTGTGGCTCTTTTCATAAGACTGCTGATGCTCAGCCCTCATATTTCCTGCTATGAGCCACTTTTATTAATTGGCAGCTCTCTTGCTTCCATTTATTCCTGTGAGTAAGTTTTTTTCCAGAGATAATTCCTGGGTCTAGTGCAGCCCCACACTCCCTGCCAGCAGCCCAGCTTTGTTTCCCCCAGGGCTTGCTTAATCAGCCTCTGCTCATCTGCTCTCCCGACTCTCTCCTGCTGCTTGCCTAATGGCAGTACACATCTCCTCAAGGCTTAGGAAGGGCTGCAGGGACAGCAGCAAAAGCCATCAGAAGAGGAGGATCAATCACCAATAGCTCTTTCACATGTCAGTCCTGCCCCTGCTGCTGCTGCCCCAGCTTTCTCCTGCTGTTGTCTCAGTATCCTACCAATGGCAGCACTCTCACAGGCACCACAGTCACCCTCTCACCTTTACGTTTGACTCCAGTTCACTAGAGAAATGAATTTTCACGTCTGCAAATGGGGAAAGCTGTGGGGGCAGCTGACCTGGCCACTGTGATCCACAGACGTTACGTTGCCTTTGAATAAGGAACGGACAGAAAAAAAAATAAAGAAAACCAAAAGGTGAACAAGCTTCCTATTGCATCCCTCCTCTGCATGTCTGATTTGACTGCTGTAGCTCACACTGCACCTGAACAGAAGTATTTTCTTCTCATCTTACCACAGTCACAGAAAATTCCTATCAAGAAGCATTTTAAAATTTGACCTTGACAAAACTTAGGAACACCCTGAAATAGCCTGTGTAAGATGAATAGTTGCATATAGTAATCTTAAATACTCATAATTCAATGACTTTGGATATTTCAAGACAAGTGTTTAAAAAGGGACTACTAAAGGCATCACACATTATGCTGGGAAAAAAAGAGAACATGCCTGACAGAAAGATACTTCAGAATAGCTTTCTGATAGTTCATTACAAACTTAAAAGCATTACTATAAATTATAAATCATGCTTCGCAAGCTTTCCAGAGCCCCTCTGTAATTTCCTATTGTTGGTACCAGTCTTACCAGAACAGCTTTTCTTCTGTTTCTTTTTTTTTCCCCTCCAAATTAATTGTTACCTGTATTTTTATTAATTGGGTCAATCCGTAAGCCCTAGAATGCTTAAAACCCATAGTTAGTAGAAGGGGTGGGAGTATACTTATCTGTCAAAATTTAACCTACGTGCACTTCCAGAATGCTTTTCGTTGGAGAAATGAAGACATTACAATCTTGGTGTGATGGGCAGGACAATGTCACAGGGTCAGACAGGGCTTAGAGGTCTCAGGTCTTGTTCCCTGCAAGTTTTCCACTTGTGGGAAGTCTTGACACAAAAGCAATCCAAAAGGGCCAGCACATGAGTGCAGAGGGGAACACACACTTCCCAGAACAAAAGATGAAAGCTACTCTTTTAATGAAACCAGAAGGAGGAAGAAAAAATTAGTGACGGTAGAGTGGCAAAACCTGCAAGAGGACAAGGGAAACAAAGGGCAGCTTTATGCAAGCAGCTATTTCACTCCAGAAAGAGCAGCAGTGCTGGCTGTGGCACTGCTGCCTGGTGGTTTTAATACAGAAATCCAGTGTACGTAGGGCTCTGCTTGTACCAAGAAGATAACGACAACCCGAAAGATAAGATTTAATAGTAGGTGAGGCTTTGGAGGATGGAGAAGAGGTAACAGGACAAGGAACAGGGCTCTCCTTCTCAAAAAGCAAAGGACTACTAAGGAAAATGGTGGTGATTTTCTACATTTTACTTTTCCACTTTGATCAGACAGAATAAAAGCTTCTGATGATTATTATAGGCTCTATTAATCAAAAATGAAAGCCGAATCCAAACAAGCTAGTATCTCTAATTGAAGAGTAATAAGGCAGATTACAATTCTCTGGTAAGACAGCAACTTTATGACAACTAGTGACTGGCATAAAAGAATTAAGAAAAAACAGATTTTATTTTTATTTTTATTTTTTTTCCAGAAACATGAGGCTCAAACTGATGAAAGCTAGAAATAGATACATTTAAATAGACACAAAAGGATCAGTGTCAAGGATGAACCGCTACAGGAACTACGAAATGATAAAGCTGGGCAAACCATTATAAGATTTCTGCCAAAAACATGTTCAGAGGCATCCGCTTGAGCTGCATCTCAAGCAGGACAAACATAACACACGTTGAGAGAGGGCTGCGGCACTGGGCAGCTGTAGCGTCAGCCCCCAAACTGCAGCCCTGGCCCCTCACTTCTACTCCTGCAGGATGGGTCTTGCAAGTTCGAGCTGCCAACACCTCCCCACTTGGTAGGAAGACTTACCCTGGCAACTTGCTGGATGACAGCTTGCTAGCAGTCTGTTTCCAAAGAGACTGCTCGCCTGAAATTTTGATTTTTGGTTGGACATTCCCACTATAAGGAGCCTCATGTGATGGCTGTTCTAGTCCAATATAGTATGTGGGGGTTTTGCCAGAAGAGAGACAACTGTGCCTATTTTAAATTCTCATTTCTACGCTTGCTCAGCCCAAGCTGTAAAGTAGCTTGAATTTTACTTAACTTGCTTCCTACTACAAGGAATGTTGAGAAGATGGGTGTTTCAAAGTAGCCCAAGACGAATGGTGCAGAAGCATCGGAGTGATGGTACCTATTTGCTACCACACCATTTACAGCCTAACAGAGAATTCATTAATTGCCCAGGAAGATCTTTAGCAGCTGCAGAGTCAGAACTTATGGGCAACTGTTCTGAGCCTGATGCAGGATCCATTTAGCCCAAGATTTAGTTTCCAGCAATGGCAGAAGTCAATAGCCAGGGAAGAAAACAAATGGGGCAAGTTTATCTGCTGTGCCCAAGCACTCCTCCAGTCTCCAGACACTTCTAGCTCAGGGGATTTCTGCACGTGAACATCTTCTGTTTATTTAATAACCGTCAACGGACATCTCTGCCAAGTGTAACATCTTAACAGACATCTCTGCTTAGCATAAGAAAGACATGGACCTGCTTGAGCAAGACCAGGGGAGAGCCATGAAGATGATCAGAGGGATGGAACATTCCTCTTATGAGGAAAGGCTGAGAGAGTTGATGTTGCTTACCCTGGAGAAGAAAAGCTCTCAAGAGACCTTAGAGCAGCCTTCCAGTGCTTAAAGAAGGCCTACAGGAAAGATGGGGAGAAACACTTTATTGGAGACTGTAGTGATAGGACAAGGGGTACAGGTTTTAAACTGAAAGATTATTTAGATTAGATAGTAGGAAGAGGTTCTTCACTGTAAGGGTGGGGAGACACTGAAACAGGTTTCCCAGATGTCCTGGTTTGAGTGAAAACAGAATTAATTCTGTTCAGTGATTTTACTTTTCAGCTCAATTCTTCTAACTAACTGCACTGTCTGAAGTTAGCAGCCTGTTCTCACAGGCAGTGTCTGCTTCTAGCAGGGTAACACCCCATGTTTAGAGTCAGTACCAAGGATTGGTGTGCAGACCAAGGCCACTGCTGGATCTCGTGTACCACACTGAGGGATGCAGGAAAGTGAAAGGCTGCACCTGCAGGGAGGAGTGGACAGGGCAGGTGACCCTAAACTGACCAACGAGGGATTCCAGCCCATAGACGTCATATGCGGCGTAAGGCTGAAGGAACTGAAGGGTCTGTGGCTCTTCTCCCCTCTTGGCCCACTTTGCCAGCTTTGCTTGGCTTGGCTCAGGTCCTCTCTCAGTTCCTTCCTTGGAGCATCCAAGGAGGCTTCTGTCCGTTCTGCCTTCCATCCCGACCTGTGTGTTCCTGAATCCAGTACCAGAATCCAGCTACCTGAGCACAGCTTCCATCTGCTGCGGGACCCAGTCTGGGACTCCCCCAGTGCCTGCTCCACAGCATCAGTGGTGACGGTGATGGAATTGCCATCAAGGGTGTTGGGTTCAATACTGGGTTTGTATGTATTTGTTTATATTCCACCTTTTAAATTATTGTTGTTGTTATTATTATTATTATTTTCCATTTTCCTTAAAGCTGTTCTAGTTTCCTTTTTCTAATCACTAAGTCTCTCTCCCTTATTCCCTTTCTCTTCTCCTCTGGGGAGGGAGGGGGGTTAACAGAGACTGTCTGTTATGGGTCTGAGGGGCCACCCTGACCCTAAACCATGCCAGGAGGTTACCCACACAGTGGTTTGTGCTGCTTGTGATGTTTTTTAGGCTTTTTTTTTTTTTAATAAAGCAACTATTGGACTCTAAATAAATGCAAGCTAGTTGTTTTCCATGCCACAAGACTTTGCATGTATATTGTTGGTCTTCACTTAGAAAAGATTTATCCGTTTCAAAGAAACACATCAGGCACATGCATGAAAACATTTTCAGCTGATGTTCCTGACTTGAGCAAATTGAATAACATCTGAAAATGGAATCAGAGTAGTGTAAGAAGTATTGATAATACAAGAAATTACTCCTAAAAGCAACATGGAAAATCTGGTCTACTCTTCTGGGGCACAGCTCTGGGCTTCTGCCAGAAGGAGTTCTGGAGGAGTGCTCTCTGGGAGGGGATACTCCTGTTTTTTCAGACATGGTTTTGATTAGGAAATCATAGGATGCTTCAGTCTGAAAAACAGGATGTGTAGGTTTAAGCTAATGCAATTTTATTTCATAATAGGGAGACAATAAAAATATGTGTTGTAAGTTGCTCCGGTTCAGTTTGTTGATCACAGTAAATCTCTGAATTCCAGTTGAGTGTGTACCATTGCCAAGGCTTGTACCCACACAAGCATTTTAAAAGAAGAATTCTTAAAACCCCCAAAATGCTGTGGTTTAATAGTTTAAAATAAAATTGATTTCCTGAGTTCCAGAGATACCTGATGGAAACATAACCGGAATTTCCAGGAAAGATTTGCCTCATGTTTCAATTTCAGTACGGCAGAAATGACTCGAAATAACAGTACTGACAATTAAGTGAGTGTGTTTTGGTGTTTGATGAGCTTCAAGAGAACTGGTTCATGAATTAATATCATACAGTATGTGTAATAATAGTGGTAAAATCCACCTAAGTAAAACTAATTGATACAAAAAAATTTAAATTAGTGTAATCAGGACTTTTTATAAACAGTTTTATGAACAGTGTCTTAGTGTTTCTAAGTAAAACATTTTTTTCTCTTGCCCCACTTGGATTTTGTTGGATAATATAATTGATTTTTGATTGCTATGTCTGAGTTGTTAAATTTAAACTTTCTAATGAAATGACATTTTGGTATTCTTAGAACACAGGAACTTTGAAAACTAAAAGAATAAATACAGTTACGCAAAAAAACCCCAAACATTGGACCTTGGAAATTCCATAAATAACTTTTAAAAGTTTGGTGAATGTAAACCAAACTGAATAGAATCTGTAAAATAAAATTTATACATTCATCTTTTGCTGTCTATTTACCTTCATTAGTTTGTGGAACATTTCTGAAGTGGTTTCTGTTTTAAATTTTCCCTAGTCGAGGACTATTTTTAAAAAGTCATGCCTGATTGTAGTACTTAACAGTTTCATATACTCAAAAATTGTATAAATTATAAATGTGTCGCACATTATTCTTCTCTCTTAAAACAAGTATCAGTAATTGTGTGTTTTCTGGTGCTGAAATTAATGACATTTTGTAAAATAACTTTAAAAATAATTTATGATTGGAAAACAGACATCTTCAGGAAGGAGATTACAGACTAAGTAGACCTTCAGACTTCTGAAACCTTCAGCTCTGAATCACTCCTGAACCTGTTCTGCAGCATGATGCAGGCACAGGGAGTGTTGCTGCAAGAGATATTACCTTTTCTGTGAGCCATCATCTCTTACTCCTTTCTGTTCATTAAAATATCCTGATATTTTTCTGGAGTTTTGTACTTGCAGGGATAGTCCTACTCAGAGCAGTTTTGATTGCTTTCAGTATAAGGCCAAAGGGGATCTTGGAGATCATCTGAAACAAGTCTCTCAACTGGATTAGTACCAAATTTATATAAATAATCTCAGGGGATGGCTGGTTTTTACAAAAACACTCAGGAAAGAAAGTTTTCTATCCTCCCTATGTTCTCATATTTCACTGTTATAGCAGAAAATATATTATAATATCCTGGCTCTGCAAAATAACCTTTTTCTTGTTCTTTTTGTAGGAACCATGTTGAACAATTTATTGTCCTTGCCTTTTAAATCTATATACTGTCTAATTTTATCATGCCCTTCCTTACACTCATTCTTAAAACTGGAAAGAAAATTTTTTTTTCACTTTTATCTTTTTAATGTATGAGTCCAGAGGCGTTTTTATTGTCCCATAATTGTGTTGTCACTCCCATGAGAATGCCTCTGTAGAGAATGGTCTGTGTGTGTGTATAGGGAATGTTTTGAGTGTGCCTAAGTGTGTCCAGAGTAGACATGTTTGTGTGTGCCTACTGAATAGTATATAAGTGAGGCGGGGCTGAGAGTGTGCAGTATCTTGTGGTTTGCTTAAATATAAATCTTTAATTTCTTCCAACTTATCTGAGAGGCCCATGGTGTGTTTCCCTCCCCTACCCTTTTGCACTCATTTTAAAGTTGAAAGTTTGTGAGAAGGCAGTATTAAGAATTTTTAAGATTTTCGTGAAACAGAGCATCATCTTGATGATCATCTTTCTTTTAAAACAAAAAAACAACAAAAACCAACCAAACAAACAAAAATCAAAACCCAAAAGCTGAAACGAATAACAGAATTTAGAATTTGTTACAAGCACATTTTCCTGTAGATTTATTTGGAGGACTTTCTGCCTGGGCTGTTCACAGAATTTCTCTACATCCTCACTCACATTGCCTTTCCTAGCTGTCTGTCTCAAGAAGCTGGGAGAGACTAGGCTGCCTTGGGAAAGGAGAGGAAACTTCTCACTGCGAGTGAGCAGAGGTAGGAAAAGCTCCAGATTTCCTGTGAAATAAACAAGTGGAACCTTTGTTTCCCTGGGATGGCCCAGAGTGTGAGTCAGTGTCAGGGCTGGGCTCCCGCTCTCGCTGCGCTGAGCTCATGTAAGGAAGGGGCAGGACTCCAGGGCTCGTCTTGGACACTTTGAGCTGCTGAAAGGCAGCTTGGCTTCACAATGGAAGAGGAGGTATTTCTTTTACAATTAGTTGGTTTCTTATTCTGTGGCTGTTTAAAACTGTATCGTAATATATATACTGCAGAGCACGGGATTAGTCTGCAGGGTTCTTTGCTTCTTCTACACCCTTTGTACATAAAAAGAAAAGAAGGAAAAAGCATGCTGGAGATCCTGAAGTCCATTTCTGCTACAGAGGACTGTATTAGAATAGGAGGTTACTTTTGTTTGAAAACATATTCTGTCCTGGCTCTGTTTAGCTTAAGTTTTTTTCATTTCAGACTGTTTGGCCACTAAACTTGCACAGATGTTTTTTATTTCTATATGATTTGGTTTCAATTTTCTTACTCTACAGAATAATGTATCTTTACATTACTAGACAAGACTAGTTGCACAGTCTTCAGGATGTGTTGCGCTTTCAAATGTTTGCTTAGTAAATGAAAATTCACACCTCCCTTTTTTTCCTTCCAAAATGCACTAATAAAGTTGCGCTTTTTCTTTTTGGCAGAAAAAAAGAGGAGGAGCTTTACTAATTCCTCTTCTGAGTGAGGTAACATTTGGAGTCTTTTGTATAAATAAGGAGAACTGGTACAAATGATTTATTTAAGAAAAGTATATTGGGATAATAAAATCTAAATTGAAATTATCCTTTCCTTCAAGAAACAGCAAGGAGACTGGAGTCAACTGATGCTTGTAAAAGTTTATAGAACACTAAATTGAGAGACACCACGTAAACTGTTTAATGATTTGCAGATACTTTGGGGACTTTCAGTAAAAAAATGTAAATTTATCTCAGTTTAGGCTTTTCACAGCTAAACTCCATTAGCTGTGTGCAGAAACAAAGCTACAAGTTTTCTGAGTTGCTTTTTCTCTTAAAATATGTCTATATGTCTGTCTTTTTTTTTTTCTGCCTCAAAACAAGAAAAGAGGAAGGAGAAAAGGAATAGTGCAAAAAGATCATGGACTAGCCAGGCACTTACTTGCTGGAATAAAAAGTCTATAGGCCTATTTCTAAAATGTCTTTTTAACTCCTTCTTGCATGTGTTTCCATATGAGTTCAGTGGTGTTTTGTATTTCTAAAATAGTGATTAAATACCATGGGCATGAGCTTATATTATTACAGTTAGTTGACTAAGTGCTTTGTAAAAACTGCCCAGTAAAAACCAAGGATGGGGAAAGAGGACTCGATTACTCAGGAGGAAGTCCTGATGCAACAGCCACTGGTATCCAAGTAAGGGCTGCTGGTGCCTGCTTTTTGCTGGGCAATGGGCTGCTTGCCATGCACTGGCCACCCAAAGAGCAGTTGACCTCCATATGTACAACTGTTTCTTCTGCAGCAATCTCTGTACCTAAAGCACTTGCTGAAAAGAAAATCTGAAACACGTGATATTAGTCATTTTCCATTTGTGTTTCAAATTTCAGAGCTTCATTCAAAGGAAAAGAGATGAAATTCCAGTCAGCTGAAAGAGAACTAGATGGAGATGCTAATGCATTTTGCTTTGTCACTCATTGCTCTGCAGTTTTCCCTGCAAGAGTTTAAAATAAAAATATACCCCAGTTATGTCTCCGTCCTGATTTCAGTGACACAAGGTGGGTAAAAAAAACCAAACAACAAACCACTAAAAAACAAAAATTAATGATAATCTGAGGAGAAAAGAATAAATATAATGCCAAAATGGAAGAAATATTTGCTGTCACCACTAAGTTTGGGACTCTCTGCATGACAATGTGGGTTTAGTCTTTTTTTATTAATAATTGAATTTGAAAAATATATTTGGAAATCTACTTGGCAGTTTATTGTCAGCATCATAACTTTCTCTGAAGAACAAAAGCTGTCACTTTGAAAAGGAAGATATCAAAGAAGAGCCATTCCTTGCTTATTGTTTTCATAGAATTTTTTATTTTTTTTTTGAGACGGGTGAAAGTAGCTGCACTGCTTTCTTTACTTCTGCAAAAGCAAGTGGAGATCTGTGCAGCAGTTGTAAGGTTCCTTCATTTTTGTAAAAAAGGGAGGTTTCGTAACAGCAGGTTCTAAACTGGATGGTACAATCAGGATCATGCTGTCATGCAATCTAGACAGTCACAGTTCTCCTGGGAGAGTGGGAAGGAATTGCATTCGCTCAGTGGAGACTGACTAAAGAATTCTTCCTAGAGGAAACAGAAATGAATTGTGAACTGCAACCTGCAAATGGTAAAATTCTTTGGCAAGGCACTCAAGGGAACCAGGATCCTTTATGTTTCTGTGAGCCATAGTCAGAAAAAAGGGGAAAATGAAAAATAACTAAAACAGCAAAGAAAAAAGACTTAGATGCTCCAAAAAATACTTTTGCTACTAAAGCACCTTCTAGTGTTGCAAGTCTTCAGCTTGAGGAAGAAGAAAAATGAGCTTGTTCATATATCTCATTTTGATGTACACACATTCAGTACTTTGAGATGGAGGAAGTTTGGAGTGTGCTCTTTGGGTTTCATTTTGTATTTGCCTTTTTTTTTTTTTTTAATTTCATTTGATGAAGTGGTTTTACTCATCAGTGACTCTAGTATATCTTGCTCCCTTTGTTTCAGCAGCATCTACCTAATCTCAACTCTTACATTCATTTTCACACCATTAACCTTTCAGGAAGGCAGGTTTTTAGTTCATTAATGGTTTGGAACTGACAGCCTGACAGCATCAAATGTCAGGATTCCAAATTTTACAGAACTATGAATGTTATAAAATGTTCAAGTTAAGACACATATGTTTCTCTCCTGTCCAGCAAATCAAGCGTATCAGTAGAAAAAGGCCTCTCCAGTCCCCTCCCTGCCCATAATTTGAAATTTTAAGAACTTGTCAAAATATGAAGTTATAACAGCTTTAGAGTGTGAACTCACCTGCTGGTAGAACAAATTTAACTGTGGAGAATAGTGATGTACAAAGTAAAAATGTTCACTCTTCAGCCACCCAGAGTTTTATAATGACATTGATGTTTCACTATTCATATTCATGTTTTTGCTTCTACCCACTTTTTCATCCAAGAAGTTAGAGCAAAAAAATTGCATTGCATACGTTCCCTACTTATTTCTTTGAATGTTGAGAGAGCACATATTTCTCTGGTGACTTGCGTAACGCTAATGAATATATTCTTCATCAGTGATTTGTAGACTGCTGGTGATCTGCTAAACACCTGGTAGCTTTAGTGTGTGGATAGCTGGATAGGACATTTGGCTCAGGTCATTTCTTAATGGAGCTCAACAGCTGAAAGCAAGAACTAAAGTAATTTTCTATTTAAGCAGTTCTGGAATCACTGAAAAGATGTTTTGTAGTTGTAAATGGAAAGCTAGGAATCTGTGAAACAGTCTCTCTAATGAGCTGTCTTCCCTACTGTGAAGGTTTGAGACTCTGCTTTTAATGCAAAAACATAAATTACGTGAATGTGGAGGATATAAACAGTTACAGCTCAGCATAAACATCAATATCACCGCTGAGAGAGAGCAGTGTGTATTCATACACTGAAATATTGAAATACTGTGCGTCTGAAGACATGTTAAATCTAGAGCACTTTCTCAGAGACAGTCAGAGGCAGTTACAGCCTTTTCAGTCTACTTGATAGAGTCAAATTTATTCTGGAAGTTTGTAAGTTCGTACAAGCACTTCACTGATAGTGTTGTGGTAGACACAGTCCATCTTGCAGGTCAGAAAACGTTTGAGATAGCTAAATGTGAAATGCAAATGTATATTTCTGCTCTGTGGATTTGTCTTTTTCCTCACAATAGCTGACTATCAATCCAGTGCTTGCTTTTTATAGTCCTTTTGATTCATAGTGGGTTTCTCTGCTTCTGTGGGGACTACAGAAGATGGTCCAGGAAAGCAGGCATATATACCATAAAGCATTCTCCCCACTGAAAGTTTCTGTAATGGCTTACAAACCAAAGGATTTAAATTAACCTGTAACAGTTACTGCTTTATTATTTTGAAGACTTTTCTAATTATTTTCCACATATATTTTTGTTGTCCTTATTGTTTTGTTTGCTTTCTAACGTAAAGTTTGACAGATAATGTTTGGGGGGAGACAGGAGTAGAAGTAATCCTTTGAAGTTTCCCTTATGTTATTGCTTTGTTTTTATGTCACCCTGATTTATTTAGATTCACTTTACAAAGTGTACCATGTTCAATATTCCGTTTCTATATGTTAAAGAATGGAATTGGAAGATCTTGGGACATCTTTAGTTCAGATCAGAATTATGCCTGCTGATACCGTGCCTCCAAACAGAGGTCAATACTGTAAGCCTAGGGGATAGTGGGAGAGCAGGATAAACATACAGAGAAATTCTTTCAGTGAGTCTTCACATCCTCTAGTAATTTTGAACTTTGTGTTTAATAACCCTAACGGCTATTTTTTGCTCATCAAAGAGAGTGGTTGCATTTTCATTGCACATAACGTGTTAGCATCTGTAGCTCCTGTGAAAGAGTTCCACTCAGCTGAATCACACATATTGGGAAGGAATTACCTCCCTTTGTTTTCAGTGTGGTACCTGCTAGTTTACCTGATAGCCCTTAAATTTTATTACTGGAAGAGGTAACGAGCGAGTCCTTCCTAACTACCTTATCAATGCCCTCCTGATTTTTATAGACTTGTGTTAAATCACCAGTGTGTATCTTTTTTTTTTCCAGGATGAGAAATCTGTTTCACAGGTTTCATTGTTCTTGATTACTTTATGTCTTTTCCAGTTGTTTTAGGGACTGAGGTGGGTTATGTGTGAGAGGAAAGAAGGTTAGAACAGCAACAGTGATCTAGGTGTTGGGATTTGTACAGGATTTTGATAGTGCTTTCCATTGCTCTTAATTTCTTTCCAGAGTATTAACAGCTGTGTGTTTCAAACCCTGTAATTTCTGTCTAAAGATAATGTTTTGCCTCCAAATGTGTAATTTTACTTCTCTCTGAGGTGAATTTCTTTCTTTCCTCTTTTCTGGATTGTCTGTGAACATATGGAAAACAGGAGCCTTTATCTAGATCCCTGAGAGACTCCACTGGTCACCATGATGAAATTCTGCTTTTTTTTTTTTTTTTTTCTTCCCTGCATTTTAATCAGTTTATTATCCAAGTTAATCTTTTTTCAAAAGAATGAACAGGAAACTCTTTCTAATTTGCATCTCAGTTTTATCTTTTAGTGTGTACCTAGGTCACAGTTTCAATCTTCAGGAGCTGGGACCAGCAACTTTTTCATTTGTGTGTTTTAATGAAAACTGATGGCCATGCAAAACAGAAAACATCAAATTGAACTTTAATAAAGACAGCTTTGTATTGCTGTGGCATCAGTGTTTATTGGTTAGATAGCTGGGTTTATAGGTTTACTGATAGATCTATAGATAGATACATATAGATAGATGTAGATAGGTATGTACATATAGATAGATATAGATCTACAGACAGATTAGCTGGTGGCGGTCCTGGATGCATGGATTGCACAACATATTTTAAAATAGCAACTATCATAGAATCATAGAATATTAGGGGTTGGAAGGGACCTAGAAACATCATCTAGTCCAATCCCCCTGTCAGAACAGGATCACCTATATCAGATCACAGAGGAACATGTCCAGGCGAGTTTTGAATGCCTCCAGAGAAGGAGACTC